>QKMX01349238.1:18139-29411 GCA_003401595.1 Venustaconcha ellipsiformis
ATATGTATATATATATATAGTGTGTGTGTGTATACAGTTTTCTTTCTTAGTCTCAAGTCATACAGCACAAGTCGAATTATATAGCCTACTCAATCTAATTAAAGTGTAAACTGAACTACAGAACTACTCGATCTGAATATAGAACAAATAAGATCAAAGATGCAATACAGAACTACATATAAGATCAAAGTTGTAGCACAAAACAACTCGATATGAATATAGAACAAAATAAGAACTAAATTCCAATACAGAACTACATATAAGATCAAAGTTGCAGTACAGAACTATTCGATCCGAATATAGGACGAATGAGATCAAGGTTGAAGTACAACATTATTCGATCTGAATATAGAACATATAAGATCAAAGTTGCAATACAGAACTACTCGATCCAAATACAGAACCAATAAGATCAAAGTTGCAGTACAAAACTACTCGATCCAAATATAGAACAGATAATATCAAAGTTGCAGTACGGAACTACTCGATTTGAACATAGGACAAATAAGATCAAAGTTGCAGCATAGAACTACAAATAAGATCCAAGCTGCAGTACAAAACTACTCGATAGTATCAAAAAAGATCAAACTTAAAGTGCAGTACTTCTCAATCTAGCATCACAATTAACCAACACAATACGGAGATACATCATTACTATCACTCCGTCTGTCTATCACTCCTTCAGCACTACACTCAGCATTCACCAGTCACCATTAAGCAGTCACCAACCTTCAATCAATTAATCAATCATTAATCAATCATCAATCAGTCAGCTGAAAGTATAATATCCGAATACGTGTACTACAAATGACACGGTCATGTATAAACAGCACGTAATGACGTTATATACTGTAAATTTGAGTTGATTATTTTATACAAATTATATTATCGGGACTACCATGCAAGATTATAATCAGGTTAAAATGTGAACTGTATCTGACAAGAATCTTATAGTATTTAAAGTAACACATTTTCTTCTTTAACAAATGCAACATTATTACAAATACAATGATTCTGTTAAGTTACATTCAGGTAAACTAGAAAACAGACTATATCATTGTATTATATGACACAAGTCAAAATTACCTTAAATACAAGATAACTATGACAGTAATAATATATCCTATAAGACAAAAGGAAAATAATATTTAACTCATATATCTCTACAGCTGGAGATCGCGCGTCATAAAGTAGACTGCTCACTGACAAGTTTCTTCGTAATGTGATGTGTTACTCTACGATGAGGTAATTTATACACAGGCCATATAGCCATATACTGCCTATGCGCTTATTGTATATCAATTTTCTCATCGTACGTACTTTGCTCATGCAGTATGGGATGAACCGAACTCACCATTTCGAAATAATATACGATATACATAAACCATCGTTGGGTAATGTTGTACACATACACTAAACCCTAGTACATGTACTTAATCAGTGATAATGAATAGTGTATATTAAGATATTTTCATGGATACAAGCATGCAAAAATGGCGGTCAGTTCAGGTAGCAATTTCCGATTACAGCAAGTCGAAAGGTTAAGGACACGTCTTAGGCTGATAATTGTAACCTGAGCAAACGCAGCTGTATATACTAATCATTCAGGTACAATGTTTTGATATTAGATCACAGAGGGAAGCTTCTTTAGTTGTGAAGTCTTTAACTGTGTGATACCAGTAATAACCGCTTCTCTTAAATGCTTATTACGATTATATTTTATAAGTTTCACTTCAAACACGAAACTGTTCAAAGCTATGTAATTTTCATGCGTAAAGAAAATAACATATTTCTGAGTACAGAATGGAACAATTATTCATTAAGGGGATTACCAACTCTTATTTTCCTCGGGTGATTTTAAGAAAAGTGACCGGAAATACTTTTGAATTTCATGTTTTATGAACTTAGAAGAAATTTAATTTGACAGTCTTTCCTCTGTCATATAGCATTCAATGATTTTATTTGTTTTTGCTGAAACTAACGTCATACACTGTCCGAATTCAACTTCCTCTTGTTAGTTTTTATGACTAAGGAAATATCAGAAATATAAGATCTTGAACTATGTTAAAGAAGCGTTGTGCAATTTTTCAAGGGTTTATATCTTTCCAGGTGCAACGGCTGGTACGTGCCCTCAAGGATTTGTACAATGCACAGATGGAAGGTGTGAACCCTACGAATCTCTGTGTGGACAGTTTACCCCAAATCCACGTTAGTACCTAGGTGATAATTCTTAGACAACGGCCTGTGACGTTCACAATAAACAAAGTGTTGATATTGGAAATGTGTGTGCTTTATCCATGTCACCGTATAAATGTTTATTCCGGATGTTAGCTATTTTGATTATTGTACAAAGATATATATCTGTACTGAACATTTAGCTGAACCAGTCATCAAACGCGCTAATTCACACTCTTAACAAAGTGATATTAGTAAGAATTGAGGAATAGAACAGTATTTGAAGGAGCATGAAACATTATACATCTGCCAATTTCTTCTAACATGATTGGCTGATTACAATGTTCTATATCTTTCATGACTGTGTACTTTCTTAATGCCAGATATGTATATCATAGGGACTTAGATAAAGTGTAATTTATTTTTGTCACAAATGCATGTGTCATATGGACATAGTAACACTAAAATGTATCATTGCCAGATGTGTATATGTGAATATACTTAGGAAAATAATGTAATTCATTATTGTCAGTGTGTACACTGCTATACCACCAACATTATCAGACAGGATATATTACCGTGTATATCGCCTCTTATCTCGAAATACACTCTTGATGTCGGGGCGGCAGTGTTAATCAGTCTATACATACCTGTTAGTGGTAGGCGGATATCTCGTTTCTTCACGCTTCATACATGACTAGCTGATTGCTTTATCTGCAGTTTTGCTCTCTGCTTGAACCGTCATCTTGCAATAGCTTTGTGTTACTCTAGATAAGCTCGGATCTTCTTGTAGTTCCGAACTCTACTGGCAACAACCAAGTACTTCATCCCCTGCTCTTGCACGTTTCATACACATGTTCCAGCTCTCTGACTCAGTGAGGAATCTCCTCTTGCATAATGAGGTGTTATTGGTTTCACCTCTTAATAAAACTTGGCTTTGTGATTGGTTCTCTGCCTTGCTTTTATTTCTCTATCTCTCCGTATTTTCTGCTAGCTCTCAAAAGACATTGTCATGACTACATTGCAGATACCTTAGTTTAGTGTAGTCTGTCATGTTGATAGGATGTGGACTGGGTTATTTTTTTACTTCAGAGAGGACACGCTGGATTCTCAACAAAGTCCCACCTGTGCAAGTGTTTTAGAGACTGAAAGATCATTCACTTATTTCAGCAGAAACTTAAAACGGAGACACTCGAAATTCCAGATAACGGACCGTGTTATCATTCTCAGAGAAACAAATACCACCTGGTTCATGCCTCTTGGCTTCCCATTTTGGACAATAACATTGGACAAATTCATTGCCATTTATTTTCCTCTACGTTTCAAAATCTTCTTTAGCTAGCTCAGCTTTCTTCCAACGATGGGTACGAAACGTTCCAGAGCTTTTTCGTCCCGAGTATGCCATTCCCCCCACTAAGCACGGTGTCCTCGTGCAGGATTCAACTTCTGCTGGTTAAAATGTACCACTTTCTACCGGTCCTGACTTAAATGACTGTAGCAACGATATTGTTGTCCTGCGGGTGCTTCCGTATCATAAGTATCATTACTTTGGCCACCTTGTACTTTTTACACCAGTGATGTCCATGGTAGCGAGGGCATTCCAGCTCCTCTGAATCCATAATATTCTCGTTAATCAACAAATCGTGATTTAGTTCAAAAGTCAATGAGCACTTTTTAATTTTAATGAATAATTTAAATTAGTGATTCCTCCAAAATTATATCTTAATACAATTAAACTCTGATCATAGATTCCCAAAGACTGACATTAAGATAGGAACAAAACATTTCCAGCAAAATCTCATTTATATGCATCTCCACTTGTTCAATGTCGCAATAGCATTTTCCGAAAAACACAATCACCTTAATGGAAAATTACAGCTACCTTCTAACTGTATAATCAAGGTTGGATCTTCAAATCAAACTTAAGTAAACAACTTTAAAGAAAATGACATTAGTCCTGTAGACCCAAACACCTACGCTCAGTTATGGAGAGAGAACAAGCACACTATATAAATTAAATGTATACAATAGTTTTATCAAGGATAGATGGGACCTCCTCATCTTGAATTTGAATTACACACTGGTAGGTGACACGAACGTTCCTCATCACCAAACTCCTAAACTTCATTGGCTTAGACTTCATGATGGACCGTGATAGAGTTTCTCCCGAAATTACCAGTTTCAATCTTGACTGGACATGTGTTATTGGTGACTGTGAGGTCACGCGCTTGTTTGTAATCATACCGCTGACAACGTTTTTTCGCCATCATGTTTCATGAGGTTCATACCTACGAAAAATAATATAAAAGATGGTACAGCCTGTGATGATACGTCTTTCCAGCGCAATCCATGATATGGCAAACGTCTTGGCCGTAAATTGTAGATGGATGATGCTGTAATGCGTCCTGATTAGCCTCTGTTCACTCTCTAGTATATGCATATATGAATGTGGTCAAACGCTATTTAAATCGACTTGTGGGGTACTGTACCATAGGCATTAGCAAGATAAGATTGACATCTGGAATTGTGGTTTTCCAGGCGAATTGACAGATGACGTATGTGTACTCAATATACCCAGAAAATCCTTGGTCTCTTTCTGTATGACTTATCGTGTACTTGTACAAGACGAAGAGGAACTCTCAATATCGATAGTGTCCGGAAAGGACTGACATCTTTGGAATTCTTCTCCTTTGGTACAAACAGCCTTCGGGTCCTGCCAAAAGGCAGGGATTCTCCATGTCCTACATAACTAAACATCAATCCTCACAGTCATCTAAGTAACTTGGGATACATTTTCTACAACTTGTAGTTGATACCATTAGGTCCTCAGATTGAGCTAAATCTAGATTACATTATTACTTCACGAACTTCTTCCAAGTTGGCGTCCCTGTTTCAAGTGCACGATGGTGGTTTTGCGGTTTCTCTGTGAGGGTCAGAATGTGTTTGCTTCAGAAACTTTTATCCTTCCACTCTGTTACACTCCGTATGGTCAGACGTTTCGTTTCTCTGGAGAGATGAAATAAAAGTGTTGGGAGTTGAAAAAGGCAGCATTGTTGCTTGAATTAATTGCCCTCCTCTCTCAAAGTTGTTCTGCGTTCCTAGCTTTTATCAACCTTTCCTCTGAAGACCTCTCTCAAATGTTGTGGCCCCACCTTCTCTTTATGTGTAGCGATTTGTCGTCTGTTGTGTTAGATGATACTGGCTTGGATCTTGCTTTATGAACACTAAACCTCTCATTTCTTATTTTATAATTATAGAAATAGATTGGATCGTCCTATCGAGATTGCCTGTACAATAGCATTTACGACGTTCTCCAAGTCATCGTCAAGCTCACAGTGCTTTTTGTTGCCCATCGTAGGCCATACCACTCTCTCACTAATCCCATCTAATCTTGTGTAGACGTTTAAGGTTGCTTACTTTGCTCCTTAAATAATGTTTTGTATCTCATGCAAACTAGAAGTAGTAGAGGCTCCCTCCCATCAGAAGAGCTCTGAGCAAAATGACATGAATCTGCATCATTCACATGCTATCCGCTGCCTTTTCATGAGACAATTCTGCTGCATAGAGATCACCAAACCCTTGTCGTGATACCTGGCTGATATCCCCCTTCTTCTCACTATAACTGGTATAAGTGCTTTGCAAATGACTTCACAGTCCACACTCCGACCTTGACTGATGGATCTCCAGACCCCTTGCATTGTTGCACAGTTTCCCTAATTGCCATCTAGTCTCCGCTACCACACATGTCACTACCCGATGACAAATCCGTTTAGTTGTCGCTAAATCGGTTTCCTCGAGTCTTTCATTCCCTCATCTATCGCAAGGCTCTGGAAGTCTTTTTCATCTTAATGTGTAGTAACCGTGTGCATAGTTTCATCCCCGCCATGTGCCCGAGCTAGTTTACCCAGTGTCATTTGTATCTTGAACATCAACACACTATTCATGTTTGCCATCAAGTATTTCCTGGCAGTAACCGGTTACCCCAAAAAATTAATATTATGATAATTTGTATCTACTTCTTCCCAACCAACATCATCAGCTGGAACAATCCATCTTTGGTCATTTCGCCTCTAATCCCGGAACACCTTCCTCATGGCGGAACTGCAGATTTTATTACAAGGACTTAGTACAACTGTGTAATTTATCATTGACAGACTTGCCTATGTCACATGGACTTAGTAAAACTTATGGTCATGTCAAATTCTTAAAGTAATAGTTGGTCACGTCCCTGGGTGATTTTTTGTACACTCTTCCTTAACCATTCGAAATTAGTGTGAATCAGTGTGTGTTGACGCAAATATCACAAAAGGAACATAATAAGGAGTTTTACGCTTTAAATGTAAATTAGCTTTATCTCATTGGATGGAGTGTCGATTAAATGGGTTTGTGTCAAAGAAAATTCTGCCTAAAATGTACCGAGCAAGGCCCTTTGCTACCGTTCCTTGGACAAGAAATAAGTTTTCATCTACTAATGTGCCATGAAACTCAAAACAATAATATAATCAGTTAATCACTCGTATGACTAATTGTAATTTACAGCTCCAACAACGACCACCATTATGGCTTCTAGTACAACAGTGACATCACCAACGGAATGGACTTCAAGTTCGGTACCAACAGACGAAACGACCACCACGCCTTCTTTAACAAGTACCACGTATTCGGGTTTGTATAAGTATATACGAATTTGTTGTATTATAAGTCATGCAGAGCATCACGTTCTCTTTATTTATTAAATTATTGTTATAGGCAGAAGGTACAAAAAAGAAGCTTAGACACTGCACGCGTCTAGGTCAGAAAATAGAGTCAATCTTTTCAGATGGAAGCATTCATATTCATATTATAAAGCGATAAACGATACGGAGTGCTTGTGTTAAGTTCATTCCATGAATATGATACATTATTGTTCTTGACGATGTCAAGATTTGTGTGCCACTGATGTGTCTTAGACATGTGAGGGTTGTGAGATTTAGTGGGAATGGATTTTAAAACTCACCTAGCCAGCTCATACGGTACGAAGAGACATTGTTGATTTAACATATTCTGCTGCTTGACTGAAGATGATAATTTCTTTGCAGAGATATAGCTTGAGCTTTGCTGATCGTTGATTCTTAAACACAGCCTATTTTAACGTAATACGCTAAAAATGACCTTGAATGTTTAACCACTGCATATTTGGTTGTAAATGTCAAGCTTTTGCTTAAAGACGATCTTTGAACTTTAAACACTGCATTGTTTCGTCCTTGGTTCTCGAAGACGACCATGACTTCACTGCATATTTTGTTGTAAATGTCAGGCGTATGTTGTCTAAGATGAAGCAGACTTCAAAAATAACTTTGTAAAATTTTCCCGCCAGCTTGACAAATCGTGAACTTGCAGGCGTTAATTTTAGAGTTAAGCAATAACTATTGACGATATACGATTGTTAGCCAACGCAAACACATACTACTTTTTAAACTTTCCCTTTAATTTATTCAATTTAAACTTTGTTTTTCTTACGCTTAACACGAACTCGTTTGTTTGCAGGACCGGAAACTTGTCCAAGTGGTTTTGAAAAATGCTCTGATGGAAAGTGCGAGCCGTTCCATTTTCTATGTGAAGAACATCAAATAGGAATGCCGGCAATTTCTATCGTTGGTTAATTGTTCATACAACGTTTCTTCATCACATAGCACAGCAGACGATACGACCAGAACGTTTTGATTTGCTACATCAGACATATAGTAAACTTGACACTCTGCACGGAAGTTTAATTTAGTTGTTTTATATGGATCATAAATATTGGTTCTAAACCCGATTGAAAGGCAACATGACGATTATCATCAAAATACAAACGTGCTTAGAATCAGTCTTTGTCAGAACGCTGAACAATGAAAAGTCTCAATGTTTGAACAATGACCAATAAGAATTCAGAAAATATATACAATATGCAAAAAAGATGTCAGAATGTCTGAATAATAATCAATAAAGAAGCAAGAAAAAAGTTGATTTATGTGTCAGAATAACCTTATAATCTCAGGACTGTGTGCCGAAGCAATTTTGGTATTGAAATATTAAAAAACATATTCAAACCAAATAAAAATATAAATGATCTATGATAATAAAAAGGGGGTTAGCCACAGCAATTTCTCATGCTTAGTATTTACATTTGTCAATTAATAAACTTTGATTCAACCTAATTTTGCAGTACATATACAGTAATATGTTTTGAAAGAAGCAGAAGCCATTTAGAATAATACGTATATCAACGTTGCAACGACGTTGTACTAAGGCAGCGTTGTCATTCATATCACTTTGTATCATTGTGATTTGGTGAACTTGCTGAAATGTTGCTACAACGTTGTTGTTTAACGTCATAAGTAACATTCCTACTACATTCTGACAAATTTCTAAACCCAGTTTTAAACGTGAAGAATGAAAGCTGCTTGTGTTTTTGAAACCCATATGTCCCACCTCTTGCAAAAACGTTCAAAACTTCAATCAAACATGTCAAAATGTCAACATTACCATCCATCTAGGAGGAATATAGATAGAGCTTTAACTATGCTGCCATAGTCACCATATTTGGTGTCAGATCTGCAATATATTGATATGGGACAGTCATCACCAGTCATTTAACCATAACAGAAGTAGTAACGATAAGATTCCAGGAAACACGAGTGCAAACATTAATCAAATGTGTATACATGAAGACAGTGATGTGTTTTAATTCCCACAAATTAGTTCCAAAAAACAAATGTAAGAATAAACCCCTCACAGTATATATTTTATATGTAACTGTTAAGATAAACGTTTTAGCACCTTTGCAAGAACGTAGTTTTCGTGTAATCAGATCATAACCGTGCAGAAAAGCTGTGAAGACGTTACGTGTGAGCGGGTATTTTTTTTTGTTGTCAGTTTGGCAGTATGTCAAGTGGTCGTCATGGTAATGTTCCTAGCAAACGACGATCGTACTACTGGAGAAAGCAAGAAGATAACCCTACGTCTCTATTAAATATAGCAAAATGAAATTCCTGCGTCATATTCAAGTTAGCAAGACGAAAATTCTAATTTTCTATCAGAGATAGCAAAATGAAAATCCAATATATCTATGTGTTATGTGTATTGAATTTTTTTTTTATTTGTTGGCTTTTATTAATGTCTCATTGTTATACACATGCGTTTTTTTTGTAATATACCTTGTCCTAAATCAAGTTAATGGTATTTCTGATCTATAACATTTATTTTGCAAATAATATGATACACAGCTAAATATTTATATATGATTGTGAATTAAATATGGAGAAAATTGGTAGTAGTAAGCATGCTTACTTTGAGTTAAAGATACAGTATTGAGTCTGACCAAAAAACTGCTAGAATGGAGGTTTTCATTAAGTTAAGAAAGTATTTTTAAAAATGGTAATTGTGACCTAGGTCCTGAAATGGGTATAAAATCTTGAGTACATTGGGACTATTCATTATTGCGTTAATATCTGAAGTAGAATCAATGTTGTTGTGTTCAGTTTTGAATTTTAATTAGATCTATTTCTTAAAATTACTTTTCATTGGAATTACAAAGTGCTTAATAAAAGCCTTGGACTAAACTTTAATTTGGAATTATAGTGAATTCAGACATTTTGGACTATGTTATTGTGATGCATCAAAAAGACTGTTAGCACGCCGCCACACTCCAAGCCATTGCCACGTTTGAGACCATAGGCACATCAGCAAATTCAATATCGAAGTTTGTTTGGAATACGACTGGAATTCAGATGGAATCTCATACATTTGGACTTGTGATAGAAAGTTTAGGACCATTTGAAATTTAATTCATAATAATGTAAGTTCTTTTTAAATTTTGTCTTTGTATTCTAGGGAAATAAATTATATTGAATGTTTACAAAACTTGTTTCCGCTCTTTTCTGTTATTTTGTTTAAGACTATAGAAACATAAGAGAAAAGTGAGGGCTAGTCTAAGGATATGAATTTCTCTAATATATTTCAGAAAACTTCACTTTTGTCTGTAAAATTTAAATTCACTTTCTTACAACATTTTCTATGTCCCCGTTATATTATTTCGCATATCTGATAAATCTACAGTGAAACCATACACTTTTCATCATGTCATTTAAAGTGGATAACTTTTTTAAAAAATCTATCCAGAAGGATTAGAATCTTCGGAAACGGAATTACAGCTAAAAAAAAAACCATGGAATTACAGCTAATAAATCACTATGGAGTTACAACTAAAAACATCCCATGGAATTACAGTTAAAAACACAGTGAAAGAGAGAGAGAACTGTTAGAGAAATACAAAGGTAGAAAAGGAAAGAAGAGATGGAAATACGTAAGCAGAGAAAAAGAGAAAATATAGAAACGGAAATGCAGTTTAAATTAGAAGAGTTAGAACTGGCAAATAAAAAGCACTCTGCCATTTACACATAAGTTCGTTTTGATGTTATCAGAAATAACAAGCTATTACTCCCTATTCAGGAAAAA
The DNA here is from genome assembly GCA_003401595.1 of Venustaconcha ellipsiformis. NCBI lineage: Eukaryota > Metazoa > Mollusca > Bivalvia > Unionida > Unionidae > Venustaconcha > Venustaconcha ellipsiformis. Next base: position 28,793 of record QKMX01349238.1, read on the forward strand.
ACAAGTGATCAATAATTTTATGTGAAAATTGCTGAAGGCCTGAAATGGCCAAGAAAACACTTTGCTTTGTTATTGCAAAGTATACTTATTGTCAGAGCTCGTAGTATTTACGTTCAACTTTTAGTACAACAGAGTGATGATTACGATGTGGTTAAGGAACATATCTAGAAGGGTTATGAGTTCTTATGAGGCATATGAGAAATGGTAAAAACGCAAATGACCAAAACCTATATCGAATTTGCATTGGAAAAGTACGGCAATTTCATTAGTGGCGCTCTTCCAGAAACATTGGTCAAGACTGCGATAACCTTAGAAAACTAATGTTCGTTTAAGATTTCAAAAACTGAGGTCAATGTGATGCTAAAATTTAACTTGATGAGCAAAAGCGGAAACTTTAGAAAATGCCGCTTGTACAGCTGCCTGTTATTCCTTGACTCGGGTTCTATTGTCAGTAAGTTTTCCTCTTAGCAGTTTTTGGTTGAAAGAACTTTCCAGTCTCATGTATGCACTCCCAAAACTCAATATGGCACAACTTTTAGGAAACGAGTTTCTGATAAGACTTATCTAATATGTTTATATCTGTTAATGTTCCTCTCCATTGTGTAAATTTGTCATCAGA
>QKMX01349262.1:30640-40827 GCA_003401595.1 Venustaconcha ellipsiformis
TGATCCGTAATGGACAGAGCTTTAGACCACTCGGCCACTCTGGGCCCCAGTACTTGAATTGACACAGGGGCAATATATCAAGTCAGGTAAACATTTATCTTACTGAAAAAAGGCTAAAATCCAACAAGAATATCATGAATGGTACATTAAGCCCATCCTGTATTTAACAGTTATCTCTGTAGGCACTACTAACTCTGGAGATTATTGACCTTGACCTTTGGGTATGACCTACGAAGTCTTGAACTAAACTACTTTGCACACACTACCATTGTTTTTTCAATAGAACTGACTATTGGATCCCAAAATCTACACATTTCTTTCTTAATCTAAATGTTTATATCTGATTCTTCGATGCTGTCATTACCTATAAAGAGTTGATATGTTTATTAAGGAGATATCAGCTTTCCTATTTAGCCATAATGAAGGTTCCTTTGATTTCTTTGCAGTATCAAAATTTGACTCTTCCAGAACTCTGCAGGAACACAGCAGATTACCTGAACAAGGACCTGTCTTTATAAGGATGTAGTGAACAAAGTATGATGTATTGCATGTCAATATAAATATGTTTAAATAAATTTTGCCCAAAATAAATTCAGCAATTTTAGCTAAATTTCAAGAAAATGACAAAACAATCTGATGAGAACTAAATATCATTTGCAATGTTGTTTTTAACACACCAGTAACAGATGCAGCAATTAAAAAGAAATAGCCTGTTTGCCAATGCAAATTCTGAAGTATTCAAAAAAAATCTGTACATGGGCATTATCTGGCAATATTTATGCTATAATCACTACAAATTTTTGTAATGTGGAAAAATCTGTACTTATAGGCAGTCTGTGGTTGCAATGATGTTCAATTACAGGAACTGTAATAATGCTATGAGTTCCAAGCTTGGTCCCAATGCAATATAGATCCTTAATAATAAGTGATGTGATAAAATCAGACTTGAGATAGGTATCATATGGCTGGATGGCAATATATGCTATAATACTGAAAAACACGCTTTTAGACAAAACATGGCTTATCCAATAAAATAACAGTTATAAACCAGTGAAACTAATTTGCTGTTGTTTTGAAAAATGGAATGCTGCTTTCTAATCAGTCTTGTATCATACTTAATAATTAAAAAGGTATTTAAAAACTGATGGCAAAGAGGGTTAAAATGTACATAAGACAGAAGAACATATCATAAATTTTGATATTCTGTCCTTTTACTAATATAAACATACAGCTCTTAATCTTTACAATAACTAGTATTCTATATGCAATTCTAACTTAGTTTTTATGTCACAACAAAATGTAAATTAACATCTGAAACATTTTTTGTGTAAATACTCTGGTAATTTCTTTTTAAAAGCACTACCTATTATTGTTCCAAGTATTACCGTCAGTGGAATATCCAAGGGAGATAAATACTATGAGGTCGGATAATTTAACAAATTCTGAGTTACCTCTCTTGGCATATAAAAATACCTGAAGCTACTTTATACAAAACGAGCGATATTTCTCATTTTTAAGTAGAATCTTAAATTTATGTTTATTTCACATGAAATTGATAGAACTTCATTTATGTCTAAGTTATGTGATATGACTTTGCTAAGCTTAAAAACTAAATCTAATACTTTTAACCCTGATGATGTGAACAAGGCTTGAAAAAGCAACTTCTTGCTTAGTCATGTGACAAGCAACATTTTTTAAAAAATTCTTTCTTGTTGCAAATAGGACCGTGTACTGCTCATCTTCACAAGCACAAAAAAAAGTGCTGAGAATTTTTGCATTTGCCTAGAGGCTTTCTTTATTTTTTGTTGGGCAATAAGAGTAAAGCGTAGAAGAAGAAATAGATGAAACTGTAAGAAGTACTGGGTCATTTTATTAAAAAAGTGATCTACTATGAAAATGAACTAGTGGAAAGGATGATTCCATATGTGCCAATAGGATCCCTTAGTATAAAAACAGGTGTCAAACAAAAATTGCAGGAACGGCTTGGGTACATCATCAATCCGAAGTGCTGGAACATAACTTTTTTAGGACACTGGAGGGTTTCAAAGAGACCCAAGATATTAACTTCATGAGCCATGGATTATGTTCCCTGATCATAATGATCTCATATTCAGAGTAAAAATATATTCAGGTTTTATAACAGCGTTCAACCTCTCTACCACTCTTCTTAAATATCTGCATATTATATATCTAAGTCTTATATGAACAACATAAAATTTTAGATTTATGTTAACACTATTTCATACTACTTAACGGAACTAAAACTGCCGAAGTCCTCCAAGTATATTGCATATAAAAATAAAAAATATTTTATCATTCTCTAATTACATGGGATTTTCTACTATCTTTGTACAATTTAAATAATATTATGCATCTGACTGAAAAAAAAACATGGGATAAACCTTACACCTTAATGTTTTTAAAACCTTTTGTTTTTTAATTTTATTGAGTAAACCAGTAGAGTTACACTTCACACTCATCATAAAATGACAGATTAGGTCCATAACTGTCAACCATGTCATTTACTATACTGCAGTACAGTGAGAATGATTGATAATTCAATGACTGCATGTATAGGTGCCATGGTAAGACACAGTATATATTCGACTGTAAGTCAAGTCAAACTGCAATAAACAAAAATTCTCATCTGTCATAGAACACCAGGGTCTGTCTTGTTTATTCTACTGATTACTCCTAACAAACTACACAAGCCCAGATCCACTGGTGCATCATGTGACAGCAGGTCTGGGTCTGTGCAGTTTGCAGCTGGACTCAATTTATAAGCAAGTTTACGGTAAGTGGGGTGGGTCGGATACTAAATATATCAAAACTCATAATTGCCACGGATATTATGATCTAAACTGCAGTAAAGCAAAAATGATCAAAAATTTTATGTTGCATGTATATATGTGTAGTGAGTAGAGGATAGATGAGGAAACAAAATGCCAGTCAAACATAAAAAATTTTTTGTTCTTCATAAACTATGTAGATTTGAAATATTAATATTTGCAGTACAAAGCAATGACAATGAGGAATTTATATGAGCATTATGCTATTACAAATCCCCCTCCTTATACATTCTTTTATTATAATGAACTCCTTAATTAATATTGTACTGCTATGGACACTGACCAAAATTAAGTCATTGTACTTTAAGTGATCTATCAAATGACAATATGCATTGAAATATACCTATATTTCATTTTAAAACTTTATTGTTGGACAAATTAAATGCATAAATACCATGAAGTAAAAGTTTACATACAGTTTATGTAAATTACAATTTTTCTTTCAACCCATAAATGTGGAATTTTATTTAATGCAAAATTACTTTATAATGAGGGACAGCTGTCATTATTCGTGGAATAAGTACCTGAAAACTTTGCATTCAAATAATTGAATTCATTATTCAGTTCATTTCATTAAAGAAAAAAAAAGGGAAACAAGTTCAAAAAATGGCATGATTGAAACATAATACAAAACAACAATGAAACTGTGCTGCATTAATTTGAATTAATTTCTAAACAGTCAAATAAAATACTTCAAATTTGACCACAAAATAGAGTAATCCAAACTTTAAAATGTGTATTCACAGTTTTAAGAGTCATTTTTAACCACAATACATTACAATACTAAATCCAACCAATATAAGATCCAAATTGGAAATGACCCAAATGACACATTTTTTACCTCAGATGCATGTGCATTGACACCAGACTGCACAACATATCTATGCAACAATGGTATAATTGTATGTAGTTTATGTAAATTACAATTTTTTTTTTCTACTTTATTGTATTTGTGCATTTAATTTTGGCCAATAAGAAAATTTTTTAAAAAGAAATATAGGTATAATACTAAGTTCTTTCAAGTCATATTGTCATCTGATAGATCAATTAAAGTACAATGGCTTAATTTTGGTCCAGGGTCAATAGAAATAAAATTTTAATTCTGGAATTCATTTTAATGAAGGGTGGTATAGGAGGGAAATATGTAATAGGATAATGCTCACAGAAATTCCTCATTCTCACTGTCTGCTTTAAAATGTGTGTTATGAACATCACCTTGAGCAATCATTACCTTTGCCCACAGGATATTTAACTTTGTACTGCAAACATTAATATTTAAAACTACTTATTTTATGAAGGAAAAAACATGACAAACTTATTGATACATTTTGTACTTCTCACCAATTGCTATAAAACTGCATTTTGTAGAAGGAAGCCGCAGTAGCTTAGTTAGTCAAATGACAGACTTGTTTTCCAAGCTTCACAGGTTTGATACACACCCAGGCCAGCCTAAGACGGATGCCTTATGATGTCCCAGCGACAGGCACTTTTTTTGCTTTTTCTTGGAAATGATATTCATAGATAAAGTGGTGAAAGCACCATTAAAAACCAACACCACTGGGTTTTACTCTGTGACAGATAAAAAGACCCTCCAATGTCCTATGCAACCTCTTCCAAAGCTTTAACATATACATGAAATAATATGAGTGAACAAAATCAATGTTATATGTAACACAGTAAACTGGGACATTTCTATGCCATCTTATTTTTGTTCTCAAGTGATGTAAAATGGTGGGATTATTTGCATAATGTAATATCTGATCTCTAGAGATGATAATCAGATCACACTTAACCCTTTGAAAACTTTTGCAATTGCTTTTAATTCCACTGGTCCCAATAACAGCAAATAGAGTGAAAAATATTTGGTCATGGAAATCTCCCAGTATACAGAAAATGGATGGATGGCCAAACTTTCTTGTGTAAAGTGCCTATTCAGTACTTTGTGGATTTTTATGTATATGCCATAGGTATAATGTAAAAGTACCAAATATTCACATCTAATGGTCATGTGACCTTATCAATGTGGAATTTTATTCTATGAAAAATTACTTTTTCATCAAATAATCTCACTGCTTAGAAGATTTAATTTGTCTTTATTTCTTCTCTTTTTAACATAAAATAGTCCAATTTCTAAAAACTTTTGTCTGCATCTGTATTTCATTGAAATTCATTTTTAGCCAAATGCATAAACCTTGCTAAACTGAGAAAGAGCTTGTTCTAGCAACAGGATAAATTTACATCACACAAAGAAAATATAATGAAATCATTGCTGAAGACTACATAATGGATTATGATGAAAGCACAAGACCTTATTTCAAATGGAATAATATATCTATCTTTACTCAAAACAGTTTGGCTATCCATGTATTTGTGAATAGTATAGCCAAGATATTTGTTGCAATTTTCCTTGACAAATCTTTGTTGAAGCATTCTGTTGCATTAGCACCATATTTTTCCTTAGATTTGTAACCATATATAAACACACTTTATTTGTAAGTGGATCATATACTGCTACTAACATACCATCTATGTTAAGTTTTAAGTGGAGTCTGCAAACCACACAGATCCCAATCTAGCATCACATAATTTGCCAGCAGATCTGGGATTGCACAGTTTGTTTGGACTAATTAGTAAAATAAACAAGACCAACCCTGAGATGCTGGCACATTATGCAATTACAAGTAATTGGTCATGTCATGTGCAGTTGGATTAGATTTTTAAAGGATTATCTTTTTTTTAACTATGTGGTATATAATCTTTAACTCATGAGGGTTGATAAGTAAACTTTATCAGCATTTCTGAAAACAAATACAGGTTTCCCTTGCTATAACATGTCTACAGATGTAATGTAATCCTGCTATGAGCACTGTGACCAAACTTAAAGGAATGTGCTTTGAATTGGTCTATCCAATGTATGACAATAAAAGTTGAAAGAAAACAACATGAAGCTTAGTATTACAGACTTATTTTCTTAAAAAAACATTATAATTTGACAAAATTAAGTGCACAAATACCATTAAGTAACAAAATAATTTAATTTAAAGCAACTAAAATTATTACTATTGCCTGACTGGTATTTTGTTTTATTTCCTCACACTGAAACATACATGTATGCAAAGACTATTTTTTGGTTCAGCACAAAATTGCAGTAGGCAATTATGGACCTAACAAGTTTTAAGGAGGGAGAGCAGTATTTATTTAATAAGTACTTGAAAACTTTGTAATCTAATAATTTAATTCATTATTCAGTTAATTTTATTAAAGAAAGAAGAGGGAAACAAGTGCAAAAATGTCATGATTCCTGTGTAGCATTAACATTACTTAATTCCAAAAGAATAAAATCCAATACTTCAAAACTTGACCAAAAATTGAGTCTTCCAACTTAAAAATGTGTATTTAAGAGCCATCTATAACCACAATACATTACATCCAACCAATATATGATCCAAATTGGAAATGACCCAAATGACACATTAATCATATCAGCCTCTGGCACTTAAATACAAAAAGTTACAAAAGGCTACCATAAATATATTTTTGGTGCAGGATATGCAACAAAACAGTTGTGAAAATGTTAACCCACATTTTCATTTATTATACATGGCTATAATGATGCTGTTATACAGTACTCTGCACTCAGTTGCATGCCAGACTGAGTAACATATCTATGTATCAATGTTGTAATGGATCATACACACTGATACATGTACTGCAACAAATACCTAAAAAGAGCTTCAAAAGTAAGCAAAAAATGCAATTTTTGTTTAAAAATGTGAACAACTATCACAACAACTTGCCCTGGCCCTAAATTTACAACTTTAGGTGGTGGTGGCGGGGGTGGTGGTTTCCCTCTTCTTCTTTTACGAACAGGTTTTCTAATGAATAAGTAAACAAATATGTGAAAAATATGACAACAATAAATCTTCATCAAAAACTGCAATACCAGTCTAGATGTTATAATCATTGACCCACATAATTTGTTTATTTGCTGGCAGTCCAATTAATTGCTAATCAATTTATTCTGGATTTTAAAATTTGACCCCTTTCCTGCATAGTTCACATTATAATTTGAATCCATTATAAAATCACTCTGAAGCTTATTTCACATATTAATACATGTACAACTGAACATCATTCTTGGGGCAAAAGCTGCAATTTTTGTCACTTTGACTTAGATACAAATTGCATATTAAACGCAGTAAGAGCAATTTCTCCTGGATTTTAACTTAGGAAGTTATCACCTCTGGTGTTTTCATAAAATGGGGTATTCAAATTTTACGTTAAATGAGTTTTCATACGTGAAATTTATTTATGAAAAGACCAATATGTTATATTTCAGTAAACATATAAGTGATAAATAACTTTGAATGAATCCAGATATTATAAAACTTACAATTGTTTATTTTTATTATTGGCACTGCAGCAGTGAATGAGTTATAATAATGGCACTACTCCATACATGTTGCAGCTAACAGAAGAGACATTACCACCAATACCAAACACTGCATGTTTGCTATTGTACAACATCATTAAGTACAGTTGGAAAAACACTTTTAATGAGACTATCAAGAAAAGAATTTCACTAATTAAGTAAAAAATATTTAGCATGTGTCAGGATTATGGAAATTAATGTCAAGTACTTGCATTATCAGAATGGTAGGTGGAACATCAAAATTTAGGGGGGCATTCAAGCAATTATGTGTCCAAGAGAAAATACTGTAAAAGTGTAAAAATAATTGCCATTTTAAATCCTAATATGCAAAAATTGAGAGAACCTGAATACCCATGCACAAAAATTGTACAAATCAAGTGCACTGTAGTATCTGCTATTAAGTCAGGTCCAATTGTACACAACACAGTCCTTGATTTGCCATGCACAATGTGAAACAGGATCAGAGTCGTTGGTACTGATTACTTGTAACTAGTGCACTGCAACAGCAGATCTGGGTCTATGCAGTTTGCTGTATGAAACCAAATTAGCAAGCAAGTGTATATATGATATATGTCCTCAAATTGCCAATTAGTCATGATATTTTATCTATCAAATTGCAAGCTATTCTTATAAAGAATGCTCTGAAAACATCCAAGGCTTGTTCCTCTTGAACGTCAGGATCTTTGGCATTTTTAACAGGTAAAAGAAAATAGACAAATTGGGAAATAAAACCAAAAACCTTTCTATGACATATGGGGCCCTGGGATGAGTTGATGCAACTGCTAGTTATGTTAATTGACTCTAATCGTCCATTAGTTAATTAATTAAATGCACATGGGTAATGTGCCTGAACCTCTACAGGCATTACGTATTTAACAGTCCTTGTATGTGCAAGAGAAACTAACTTCCAGGTTTGACCATCTAAGGTCAATGGTGTCCTCAAGATACTTTTCTTTCTTCACATCAAAGACCAACTTGTCTCAACAAATGCCCAGCAGAGAAAGGTTTCATGTAAATATCTACCTGTACATGCATAATGTTTATCTAAAAAAAAAATCAACCTGGAAAAAACAAGTACTATAAATAATAATATCCAAGTTATCCAAGTTATGTTGCAGAAACCAATTTATTCTTTCAGTATCCATAATCCTGACCTATAACCTACTGACCCCAAAAGATAGGTGCTAATGTGGTCTCAAATACAAGTCATTCACAATTTTTGGTTTGTAGCAATGAACTGCTTTGGAGAAACTATTCTCCATCTTAATTCATCTGACTGTGCATTTATTCCCCCACAGCAATAGCATTAGATGTCACAGCAATAGATGTCATCCTTTTCTCAAATGCAAGCCATCTTCAAAGTTTAGACATGACATGGTACAAAAGCTAAAAAAGCTTTGTGTTTTATCTCCTTTCAGGACTTGTGACCTTAATTGCTGATCCTCTGCCCAAAATGGTTGAGTGCCTTCCTGGTCTCCAATGCAAACCAGCTACTGAGTTTGCTCCAAGTAGATGATAGTTCTAGATATAACAAGACCCCCATTCCCCCTCCCCCATCAAACCCATCAATAGCTGCTTTTCTAATCTAAAAGGCGAGCTCGTTACAAAGTTAGGTAATGGTATCAAGTATACAAGTCAAATTATTGGGTAAAGTTTTCCACCTTTCAGTCCTTGTATCCTTCACCATTTAGTCTTTTCAGTGGGAAATCAATAGTTTTTTTTTTTCCTAGACCCCAAATAGAATAGACTTGCAAAGTTTGGTAATGGTACATGTAGATGATGAACTCTAGTCATTGGGGAACAGACGGAATGACAGAAAACAACATACCATGGGATATACTGCCTTACTGCATATGTAAAAAGATGATTCTTCGGATCCAAAACTATTTGAAATAATAGCTGCTCCTGCTTTGACAAGTGTCCACACCTCTTTTATTCAAAACTTGCACAATGATTGCCACTTTCCTGCCAAATTGTTTCAAACAATTGTCTTTAGGTTGCTTAAAATTATATCATGATTTTCTCACAACCTATCACCATGCATACCAAGTTTATCTATACTACTTAATTTTGTTGATTAAATCAAACATGTACAGGGTGATGGTTCTGATTTAGCACAGCATAACTGAGACTGAGAATGAGCCTAAGTGTCATAATCTAGAGAATGGGAGGGCAACTCTTTATATATGCACCTACACTTGACAGTATTAAAGACAGTCTGCACACAGAATGCTCGTCTTTGCCCTGATGACTGTCAATTGCCCTCATGATTGTCAACTGTCTTCATGATTTTCAAGTGAACAGTGTGCATATCCGCATATTAGCCAAATAACAGACAGTCAAATTACAAGTGTTATGTATATTTAATTTGTATTGTGTGATTGACCTTTGTCCATAACCAAGTGTAAAAGTTTGGGCCTACCTGACTAATGTCTTTTTTTTTGTGTAAACAACATACTACACAGAGCAGCATTTTATCACTTTCATTGTAAGTTATATTTTAAGTTTATTATAATTTGTAGGTAAACATGTTTACTTGGATTTACTTGGATTTGAGTTCAGGACATTGGTTTAGACCTTGGGAAATTTCTGATGCACCTGATATTTATCATGTTCTTTACTAAATTTTTAGTCATAGACTTGATCTTTTTTACAACTTAGAATTATATAGAAATGAACTTTTGACCCTCATCATGATTCTCTTATTGTGTTTTAGGTTTCAACATTAAGGTTGTTTATATTAGAATTACTAACTCCTATCTTAATATCTAAAGTGGAATCATTTTTCAAGTTGTATTCAGTCCTTAATTAAGAAGATTTTTTTAAATTATTCATTGGAATTTCAAAATACTCATTAATAATTTCAGATTAAATGTGTGTGTGTGTGTGTGTGTGTGTGTGTGTGT
>QKMX01349262.1:55934-66288 GCA_003401595.1 Venustaconcha ellipsiformis
CTACCAATGGGCTATGAAAATGGTCTAACAGTGCATGTCCTTGCTTCTGAAGTACTTGAGGAATCATCCTGAAGGGTGGGAAGATGTAGGTAAATAGGCAATGCCACTTCAGGTTGAAAGCATCCACTGCGCAGGCTCTCTGGTTGATGACTGGAGAAATATAAAACAGGAGCTTGATAATAAGCCTTGTTGCAAACAAGTAAATAACATAATATAGGGCCTTCCATAGTCTGAATGCAAATCTGCAACAGACTGGAACAGTGTCCATTCCATGAGGAATATCTTACCTCTCCTGGACAGACTGTCTACCAAATTATTCTTTTGCCATGAATGTGACAAACTTTGAGGGTAAGCTTTCTGAGGCTGCACAGCACTGGAGGTTCCAAACCTCCATGCAAAGACAAAGGGACATGTGTGCATCCTTGTCACTTGTGTTATGCAACCAATTATATTTTGTCAAATACTTCTGTTTTTGTAGACACACCACTGAAGGATTAAGAACTCTGCACTCATTTCCAAATTGTTGATGTGGATGGCAGATTCTTCCAGAACCATGCAACCCGAATAATTTACCTTTAAGGCAATACTCAGAGATGTTAAGAGCATAGCAATTACTCCCATGATCCTAATACAAGCTCTGCGTGTAGAGGCTGGACCAATTGACAGAACGCAAAATTGCAAGACCTCCCTATTAAAGCAAAATTTGCAGGTATGAATCCTGAAGGTCAATGAAGACCGCTCATCTTGAATGGTTCCTCCTGTAGAAACTTGTTTAAGGAAAAAAGGCAACAGGAAAATCCAGAAGTAGAAGGTTAAAGACTGGTCATTTATCACCCTCCTACTACATCCTTTGGAGAATAAAGAGTACCTCTTCCTTTGTTCATAGTAGATTCAACTGATACAAACACATTGTTTGGTAACCTCCTTTTTTATTCGAGATAAACCATATATTGTTTGTAATGCCTAACCAAACCCCTCAAAACAGTTTAGCCAACGTATGGGAACAAATGTAAGAGTGCCCTCTGAACACCCATTTCCTTAGGAAAGGGATAAGAGCTAGCAAACTTCATTGCTGTGCCTTTGTGGCATGCTCTTATAGGAACTGAAAGTTGAGCGGATGCTCTTAACTGGGGTTGTTTGGACTGGGGCTGTAAAGCTTTGAAGAACTTCATTCAAGGATCATGTGGGCATTCTTGATAATTCCATTTCTTGGTTAGTTCCGACAAGCCCAATGCAGATATGAGTGTTACTGGTCTTTCAATCCTGTGAAGCCACAGAAGGAACAAGACCTCTGATGAGGGTCTCTGCCTAAAGGAAAGCAGACCTCATAAGATTCTTACTGTTCTCCATTCAGACCTTGGATATCTCCAGAGCAACATCTCTGCAGATGTGCAGAACCATTTTGACCCTGCTTCACCAGATGATGTTGTCAGCCCATGGACTGCAACATTAACCTTAATACCATGGAGTCAAGGCTCTAATGTCCATGACTGCATGCATGGGAAGGAACAGTCACTTCCTGCATTGTAAGAGCCCACATCTCATTAGGATTTGGTGGGATTGCAGGAAATGGGCAGATGCCAATCCAACCCCTTTCCCAAGTCTGGCATCTGTATGCAGATTCCCAATACAAAAAAAAGATTTAACACTAACCTGGAGAGAGGGGTTCTCAACCCAATCTGTATCCCCATACTAAGGAAGCTCAAACGATGGGTAATGGGTAACTGGTACTCACATTCTGGTGACAGGTCAATAACTGGTCAGGTGACTTTGATTCATTTTCTGATCTTGTAGACTTCTATTGAAGTTCTCCTCATTCTGGGTAGCTTGCTCCTGCCACTAGTAACGGGCTTCAGGTACTGATGGGGTGCTGCTCCTCTTACCTCATAAAAGCATGTGATGTGTTTCACTCTCTTCCCGCTTATTTCCAACCAACCCTAACAAGACTGTCTCAGTATGGCAGCTGATTTTTTCCCATAAGTTTTATCAGTTTAAAGTAAGGTGTAAGAAAATTATATACTGCTAATATAAAGCTGAAAACTTGTATTTAAACAGTCTGGTATTCAAAACATGTGGATCTGTTAATCATTATGTTCAACTTAAGATGTTTGTAGGTAAACATAGACCTTGTTTGCTTCAAGTCCAGCTGCACAAACTTCAGTTCCAAACTCTATGCTGCTGAATGGCTTGTTGCTATATTTCAATTTGATATAATTCTTGGAATTTTGTTTCCAATTCACATAACAGCACTCATAACTCCTGCCACAAGACAAACTCAAACTGACATGATGTCAAATAAACATAACTGTGTCCTTCCAGCATTTATTCACAAGAATCCTAATATGCTGTTAATTCTTTTAGTACTGATTATTAAAGAGGTTTATTTTCAACATGCATCTCTTTGCTCGACACCATTTTTATCAAATTCTATATTCAAAGGTTTGATCTTGCAGATGCTTTCATGAAAAAATATGTGCAGTTTGAAGTGTTTCAGGTACTACTATAATGTTAGTCTGGTTCCCCAAACTTCAATAAATCTAACATAAAACCTGGATCCAAATCAAACAAAGATTAGGCAATTATCTGGATTTTACCACAACAATCATATTTCAATTTTTGCCATAAGTCCATATTTTAAGGGATGAAGAATTTTATTTTTTTCAAAAGAACTATTTCATGGCGAAGAAACATTTTCTACAGAATAGGTCAAAAAAAGGAGTGCTCTGAATTTTTATACAAGAAATTATGGCACAATTTATTTCCATAGTTACCAGTAATATGTAATAAGTTGTATTTTACAACAGGTGTAATGGAGCAGTATAAGTGGAGTCCTTCAAGGTGACTGCTGCTCTACAATCTGAAAAATTAATTTCCAAGAATTTAAGATAAGAACATTTCTTTTCTTTAACTGTTGAGTGTTTAAACCACCTTTGGCTATCTTAATCAATATTAAAATTTTCAAATTAGCCACTGCAGCAGCCATTCTGGATATACAATCATTAATTTTGGGCCAACTAAAAACCACTATAAATATTCTGTCAAAAAACACTGAGAATACAACCATCCATTTTCAAGATGTTTACCATGGTGGCCATAATGGACATCAGATTGGCATTATTTTCAATTTGGACCAACTAGAAATTATAGTAAGTCTTTTAGCAAAAATTCAATGTTGATATAACAATACCACCAAATTTTTCAAGATGGCTGCTGTGGTGGACATGCTGGATGTAAAATCAGTGCCATTTTCATTTTGGACCAACTGGCCATCATAAGAAGCCTTTTAAAAAAAAACAACATATTTTTACATGACAGTCCAACCAATAGTAATATTGATAAAATTAAAAATTTATTTTTACATGACAGTCCATCCAATAGTAATATTGATAAAATTACAAATTATCTCAAGATCGCTACCATGATGGCCATACTGGACATCAGATCAACACTATTTTCAATTAAGACCAACCAGACATCATAAGCAAGTCTTTTAGTTAAAAAAACCTTGTTGATATGACCATCCATTCTAGATGATTAGCGATAAAAATATTTTCAAGATGGCTGCTGTGGTGGCAATATTAGAAGTCATATCTTCATTTAAGACCATCCAGCCATCACAAAAAGTGTTTTACTGAAAATCCAATGTTGATACAACTCCATTCAGAAGTGTAATGATAACAAATGTTCAAAATGGCTGCTGATGTGGCCATATTGGACATCACATTGGTAGTATTTCATCTACAAACAACTGGATATCACAAGAAGGCTTTTGATGAAAACCCCATGTTAATATTAGTATTAGTGATGCAATAAAAAAAATTTCAAGATGGTTGCCAAAGTGGTCATATTAGATGTTAGATCACCATCATTAAAAGGACCAACAAGACATGACAAGTAGTATTTATGACAAGTAGTATTTAGTGAACACCCCATGTTTATATCACCACCTATTCAGAAGTAATGGCAATAACAAAATTTTCAAGATGGCTGCCACTGTAACCATACTGGACATCAGACCCTGCACCATTTTCACTTATGACAAACTACTTACTAGAACACAGGATGAATGTGTATGTCAAATTTCAAGGCAATCCCCAAGTAGTGTAGGAGAAGCAGCTTTAACAAACTTGTGCTAATGGACAAGTGACACATGACAGACAAAAGCTCTTCTGGTACATGACCAGTATAGGTGAAAACTGCAAAGCTCGTTACACTGGCAAGATTGTTCCAGATGGAAAGACAAACTGATTAACAGTTGGATAGACACACGGATATGACAAATTTATTGTAATCAGCACAAAATGTTTTCTCACATACATCATTCCACATAGTTACATTAGGTCCATATTTGAAGTGTATGTAGAAACACATATACTAATATGTACACTGAATAATTTGTGTCAGTTATTGGGGACATGGTGATTAACTAACTCAAACACCTGAACTTCATTATAACTCTCTGGTCTGATCGATTAGCATTAACAAGATTTTCAATATGGATGCTACAGTGGCCATATTGGATGTATGAGGGGCAAAATTTTCATTTAGAATCATGGCAATACTGTGTACCAAGTTACCCGATTTTCCTTTCTTTTTAAAACTTTTGTGCAGAAACTTAGTATAAAAAAAACTCTAATGTTCTGCAAGTTCATGAAATTAGACTAACAAAACTTTCTGGGCATTCTCAACTTTTGTTTCTCTACTACACACAAAATTTCAGGTCTGTAGGTTTACTCCAAGTACCACTTTGAACATCAGCTTGAAGTTTTTATCAGAAAGCTCTGAGAATATGGGTCTGGTCATCAAGTGTGTAAAATTTTATTGTTCAATATTTTATATTTCTTTGTAACATCATACCAAAATGGATATGGTTCAAACATACAGACAGACAGAAAGCTGGATCATAATATGCTCCTTATTCTGTGTCAGTAGGGGCATAAAAGAAAATGTCACCAGTAATATCTTACCTGTATAGCCCAGGTTTGTCCCCATCAGTCTTTTCTCTGAAATATGCACAAAAAAACAAGATCATTAAAGTCTGTCAACTGGATATTACTGGTGAATGATACAATAAAACAAAGATCATAATTCAACTGTCTTAATCTGTTTTCAGTGGTCATTCATAATTAATGACGAATTTGATGCTAATGTGTGCAAGGACTAAAACAAATATATCACACTGCACAAAAAGTCCACATGCATCTTGTTTAGATCATAACAATAGGTTCTGCCAGTGTAGCTAGTGAAATGTAAAATTTTCAAAGAAAAGAAATGAGACAGAAACCAACATAAAATAAGAGTATTATAAAAATAAACATTATAAACATGCCATGTTAAGTCATTTTCCAGCAACAAGTCTTATCTCAAACTTGGTGACATTGACATTGAAATAGGAGACATACAGATGGATGAACATCATAACACAATATGTTCCACCTTAAGGCATATAAATGGAGTATAACAATAGATAATCAAGAGGCCCAAGTGAGCCTGATATTGCTCACCTTTTTACGTAGCTTAACAGCTGACTGTTCACCATGCAGGCTTATGTAGCATTGTAAAAACACAATTTAAGCCAACTTACTCCCAAATAATATATCATGTTGATTTGACCTATTTTCTTTTCTCCTGATAAAAATTTGTTTTTTCTTTTGCACAGTCTCCTGCCCATAATCAAAGTTATTCAAGATAAGATGATATAAACTGGATGAGAAATAGTCTCTAAATCTAGAGAGGTAAACAGTAAACTGCCAATCAGATGCAAGTTATCTCATCAATATAGCCTATATCTGAAGTCTGATCAAAATTTAGAAGAAAAATATTGTTTCAAGAGTGATAATAATCTCAGCCAATCAGAAGATCATCCCTCTGCCAATCAGATGCAAGATTACCTCATCAATATACAAGAATCTCATTTATTTTAAATATTATACAAAATCCGTAAAACTCTTATTCCAAATTTGATCTAAATCGATCAGAAGGAAATATTTTAGTAGATTATGTTTCTCAAAACATACATTACTCGATCACGTCAACATTAAGATAACAGGTAAAAGGAAGTGCTTGAACATTCAACCTCTATCCATGTCAATCTGAAGAAAGAAGCACAATGACTGCAATACTTATTGTAACAAGGCCGCGGTAATACTTTATGTAACAGACTGCATCTGGTCATCATTACTTTGACACATGTACTAGAAAAGCTGAAATAGTGGAGAATAATATATTGCATGTATTTTAATAGGCAATACTTTAAAAACTGCAAATATGATTTACACAAAGATCTGCAACACATAAACAAATCATACAATCCACAAACATTGGCATGGCAAACTGATATTAACTCACCATCTGCACAGAAGCCTTGAGTGACGTTGTGGTATAGGTGAGAGCATTTTTCATCTCCTGGTAAAAGAAAAACACAGAACAGCATGAGAAATGTCACAACTCAATCCATACTCATTTTCTTACATCAGTGATGTATATACATGACATCCATTCCCCCACCCTATCCAAATGGAAAGAGTGAACTTTAATCACTCTGATGAAACAACATATACTATCAAATATGCCATACTACAAAATATAACAACCAATTTTTATAATACATCACAAAATAACAATTGAAAATTCTAATAAGCACAGTGAATATTCTTCTATGAAATCAGCAAGAATTTATTTTTGATAAAATAGTATGTCAAAATTATGTAATCCTTCATCTTCTTGCACAATATGTGATATCAGGTCTAGGTCTGTGTTGTTTGCAGTTGGGCCCATCTTGTGAGTATGCATGGTAGATAAAAACGGAATCTGATGAATTATAACCAAATGAAGTAATTACAATGTAATTTTGGATCCCAAAATGCTTATTATAAATGTATTTTACTTTATCTGGATGAGGAATTTCATAGTTTATAGATCATTTCTGTTACCATTTCAAATGGTATTGTCTGCTATGGGCCAAATTCTAAGGTGTATTATAATCTGATGTACAATCTTAAAGATAAAAGCATTTGGTTTTTTATAGGAGTGTATGGCTTTTTGATGAGAGTGATCCAGCTGATCAGAGTGATCCATGCTGATCGTAGTCGATGTTTTACCAGCTATAAAGCTAACTATAAGAAGTCGACCATAGTAGATGCAAAACTGAACCATAGCAGCCGTAGAGCCGAGTGAACAGTGTTGCTGGTCATGTTGTAAATGATTGGGTGTTGCTGAACGAAATGAATGGTGGTCAGTGACTACCTATAATGATGCTTCCTTGATTGACCAGTGTGACTAGTAGTCAAGTGTGATATTGACGAGAGTGTTTTGTGTTATTCCATGCATGTAATCTTTTAACCATGGGCTACTTTTGGGGCTTTGTTCTACCCAGGGATTTGGAAGTGTAAAGACATTTTTGTATNATATCTGTCTAATCAATTCATCATTTTACTATTTTCAGTAAAATACGTCAGTTTTCACTATTTAAGTGAAAACATCATTTTTACTATTGAGCAAAACATGTCATTATTTTTATTATTTTCATTGTGTAAAACTATTGTGAATCGTTCACCTTTGTCCTTGTACTGTGTAAGGTCATTTGTTTGTATTTACACAAAAGTGTTCTGTTGTAAATCCAAAATCCATCTCGGTTATCTTGTTACACTCTAAAAAGCACATCTGTTTGATGTTCTTGGAATATAACTGATTAGAAGTGCTAAATTATTTTCATTGTATTTAAATAGGAAGATACTGAAAAATATCACTGTGTGAACCCAAGTGTTGTGAAAACTGCAAGATGTGTGGGCTAAAGTGATTCTGATTTACATAAAATCTGATGGAAAACCCAAGTCCAAAGGTACTGTTATTCATGGTCCTTTTGTTATTGTAAAGATAATGCAAAAAAAAAAAAAACATTATGACACTTTTCAAAATGTTTCTGATCTTCAGATGTCACAAAACATATACATATATTAACTTTTTAAACAGTATTTGAATATCTTTTAAAACACATTTTCAACTACTGTTTCAAGTGGACTTGAGTCACAATTATTACTACCAATTCAGTACCCAACAATTTGGTCACAGTCTATATTTTGAGCATTTTTGCCCCACTCATTTTGGTGGTGATACAAGAGTTAAAATTTAGGTGTTCTTGGTGTTGATTAAAAAGTAATTGTTTATTCTTTTGAATCTGAGCATTATGGTGTGGTTGTCTATTTGTATTTCAATAACAGTACACAGTGAGTAATGAGTCACTGATGCTGATCTGGAAGTGAAATCTGTGGCCCACTGCATGTTGCATAGTCCAGGCTCTTAAAAAGAATGATGAATAAACTACGGCAAGAACTTCACTATGATTTATCTGGACAAAGTGGAAAGTACAGTACTAAGAAACAAATGTTGAGAATATATAGGCAAAATAATTGTGGTCCAAAGTTCAAGTATTACAAATCTGTGGGACAAGAGAAAAGGAAGATAACTACAAACAAGTTGAATTATTTGCATAAATCTGAGTTGCCTCTCTTGACAAACTCGTGACCTGACCTGAAAAGCCAGTGGATATATTCCTTGTTAATGATTTCAGTATGACCATAAAGATTGTTACTATTCTTAGTAATGGAAATAATATTTGAAAACACAGAATGGACACTATCCTATAGGCATGTACAAAATGAAACATTAGTATTGCAGCAGCATTCTGTAACTACTTTCTCTTCCTAATTAAGAAATATGTCTACCTCAGACATTATATATTTCAATATTTAAGTCACTTTTTGTTTTAATCGTCTCTTTTTCCCCCCCCACTACAATCATTAATACATGTAAAATACACCAAGTACGCTTACATAAGCAATGAGAAGGCACCATCTAAAACACCTAAAACCAAAGTCTAAACAAGAACAAAGACTTCATAGAACTGGTTTATTTAAAACAGTTTTCACACGCCACTCTCTGTAACTGAACTCACCTTTACTTTTTCTATTTTATATTTAATCTCACCCATAATAAATCACATTTTCATGATGAAAACAGCCATAAAACTGCCATCCAGCACAATTTATTGTGTTAGATTTAAAAATACAAATTTTAAAATTTTACCAATTTACAGTTTTAAAAATAATTTATCTTTTTTATGTCATAATGTGGCTTTTTGCATAATGCAAATCAATATTGACCACTTTAAAAATTATAACGAGAAAAACTGGTCCTACATGTCAATAACACTATCAAACCATTGCTGAAAACTTAAACAAAACCCTTCATTAAGTATTGATCCCACTAGCACTGGAAAAGTAACTGTAATGTCAGACTTCCCACCGACACTGGCTCTACAAAAAGAAACTCTAAGTTTTTAACAACAGATATACAGAAATATTTCAATCATGAGTTTTTGAAACATTTCATACTGTTTTTCAGTACTTTAGCACATGTGACAACAAATTGTTTCCTCTTTACCCATTCAGTACCTCTTCATATTTACAGCATATTCTCTATATAGCTTTTAGTTACCATGCTTACTTAAGTATATTTAGCTGCGAACAGTGCAGACCTGGATCTGATGTTACGTAATGCCCTAATGCACCAGTAGATCCAGGTCTATGGTAATCAGTCTACTTATAATTTCAAGTAATAGAATTGACCCTGATCGGAAAACACCTTATGTTAGAGCAGAACTGGATCCTAGCTTGATGCCTGTTCAAAACAGGTAGGTATAATCCTTCTAATCCCTATAATTATCTAGTTTTTAAAGTTACCTTTGATTAATACTGTTTAAAAGAGTCTGCAATGTTTGGAGTTCCACAAAAATGCTATATCACTGGAGACAACCACTGACAAACCACTTTCTCTCCAGATTAGTTTCAGTTGTTTCCCTTTACATATCAAGACTGACCTTTCAAGGTCCAAGTGTCAGATGTGCTAAATATAGAATGTGCTTCATTACAAACACAAACTATTTTTATTAACAAAGTAAACAGCATGCAATAGGTTTTGAGGGATGGCATCTGGTGTGGGGCCCAAGTGATCAAACAAGCATGATCTTTGTGCTGGTTACAGTGACCTTTTATGAGAAGGTGGACTTTCTTGAATAATTCCATATAGTGGAAGGGTGTAAACAGGGTAATCATTGTAGATGCGATACAAAAAATTGCCTTACCATCTAGATCATCAATCTTAGTGAGGAACATTGCAAACAGGGGCCTTGTTAAAACCCTTTTGATGGCATCAATCCCTAGGGGATAGTTTGGGTACAGGACTGCCTGAATTGTCACACCTCCAACTATCATGAAGATCAGGAACATCCGGATAAAAGTAACAAAATCTTTCCTTATCTGTTAAATAATAATAATAATAATAATAATAATAATAA
>QKMX01349283.1:55382-68229 GCA_003401595.1 Venustaconcha ellipsiformis
CAGAGAAAAATAAACTGACTTAATGAGATGGACTCGTCAGCGTTGGCAGGTCTGATTATGGATTGCAATACACAAACGTAAGTTGTCAATATACAAGTGTATATTAGAAAAGTTTTAAATTTTTTGTCTTTATTTAATCCAAATTTTTAGTAGTGTGAGAAAAAAATACTGTTTTACTTCATGGCTGCACATCATTCTATGAGCTTAACAATGGTAACTGCATTATGGCCTGGGGAGTGGGATGGGTGTGTGGTAAAATTATCTACACCTGTTTGTTTTCAAACTTGAATGTAAGAAAATTAATATATTTTTTGGTCTGAAAACACCATAAATATGGTATATGCTTGGCATTTAGTGACCATGTGAATGACTTGTTTTCTGTAAATTACTTGGGAAATCAAACTTTGTTCAATATTTAAAAGTTCTCTTCAATAATTATTTAGATGAATGGCATTTATTTTGTAATTTCTTTCATCTTTCAGGCTCGCAAGCAGTAAATCGGGAAAGATATACCTCCATACAGATATTCGACTGATTTTTGCAAGAGACAAATTTGAGTTTGATCCACAAGTAGCGAATTATGAACTACGTTCCTTCACAGAAGGGCCGCACAATCCGAAATATTCCCCCAAAAGATGATGATGGCTTAGTTTAGAACTTTAGAATAAATTTTGAATTGTGAAAGTAGAGCAGTGTGAATCGTTTAATTGAGTGGTAAAAATGTTTTAACTTTGTTTTTAGCTTTTTAAGCTATTTCTTTCATTACATAGTGTGATGTAAATACTTGTCATTTTTCTGAATGATTTTTTAAAAATTTTGATTTATTAATGAATATATAAGACAAGTTAGTCATAAAATATAAAACACACTCTGAATATTTTAAAATAATTTTATTTAGGCTTAAGTAATTACAAATTGAAAACAAAATCCGGGTAAATCTTCTAACGGAAATTTTTGTTGTATATACCCAAATTTAGAAAGGATTTTTAAATGTGGTGTTGGCGTGTCAAAAATTCTGATACTATATCAAGGGTTCTGCTGCAGCGAATATTAACGACACATTTGTTCTCTTTTTAGGTTAAGTTTATGAAAAGTCCCAATTATTTTCTTAATAAATGACAAGTATTCTTAAACAAGCAAGCTTGGTTCCATTAGCATCATGACAATGCACATTAAAGGTGTTTATATACCAGGGAGATATTGTTTGTATACCTGCCATGTGTTTATATACCTGCAATAAGGTGTTTATATACATGCCATAAAGAATTCATATACCTGCCAGAAGTTGTTTGTATACCCATCATAAGGTGTTTATATACCTGCCAGGTGTTTATATACCTGCATTAAGGTGCTGGTATACATGCTATAAGGTGTTTATGTACATCCCATAAGGAATTCATATACCTGCTACATGGTATTTATATATCTGCCATAAGGTGATGTATATATTCATGCCAATAGGTATTTATATATATACCATAAGGTGTTGATATGACTGCCATAAGGTGTTTATATACCTGCCATAAGGTGTTGTGTTTATATTCCTGCCACAAGGTGGAACATATTATGTTGTGATATTAGTTTATCTGTCCAAGATTTTGCTATCTTGTTTCCACACAAAAACTTTAGTACAACACCAGGTATGATCACTAGACTTTGTAAATAACTTGCTTTTACACAAGAAGTCTTCCAGTTTGGGGGTTAAAAGGAGAAAAGTCAGGTGAACTATAACCAAAAAAAGAAGAACGGTTTCCACATAGTAATATTAGTTGTTATAACAACATTGACCTAAATCATCAAATTTGATGGCTTTCACTTCAGGGTTTTGATTTTGGAGTTAAAAGGTTGAAGATCACAATCAGCATGACTGAAACCATAAAAACTGATTCTGCACATAGATGCTGGTTCAATATTACAGACCTGGATGGTCTCTGTTGATGGTTTGCACGTGGAGTATGGAAGAAACTTGTTGTGGGGTGACGGTCAAAGTTCAAGGTCACCAGCTGAAAGAAGAAAATGGTTTTCACACTGTAACTTTACATGTGCATCTTACAGACCTGGACTAAAGTCTGTGGATGACTTGCACATGAAGTAAGTTCGAAGGCAGTTGATTTTGGTGTTCAGAGATCATGGTCAGTGTGCTGAAAATGAATAATGGTTCTGCATACAAATTTCATTTTCAACCATGTACCTTTAGCAAAGTGTATGGAGGGTTTACATTATAGGTTATGAAGAAGACTAATAATTTTGAGGTAAAAATCATCAAAGTTCAAGGTCCCCAACTGAAAGAAATTATTTTTGCATAATAACTTTAGTTGTTGGCCCAGTACCTTAACCAAAGTTTGTGGAGTGCTTGCAGTTAAGGCAAGGAATAGCCTTATTGAATTTAATGTAAAAAGATCAAAAAGTCAAGTTCATTGTGATGCAACTAAAACAGTATTTTGTTCAATAATGTTAGATGCTGATTAATATCATTGACCAAATTTTGAAACTTTCTGGCTCTTATGGTTAAGAAAGAAACCGATTGTTAGGAATATTGATCAAAGGTCAAGGTCATGACAAGTCGAAGAAAATTATTTTTTCTGCACATTATATATATCTTGACCATTGCTCAAGGTCACTTAAATCTGTTGGGCAGGAATCTCAAGAATCAGACATGTGCCTACATAAAGAACTATTAAAGACTGAACATGCATGTAATATACCAGTCACAATACACATTTTTATTTCAGGTCATCATTCACAGTGAAAAATTTATATACAGTGCAGTAATTCATGCTTTTGTTTTCGTAATTGGGCTCTTTTTACCATGTTAATTTGACTTAAATGGGAAAAAAGAATTCATTGATAAAATTCCAACTGGTCTGTGTGTTGTCTGACATTTATTTGCAATGCTAAATAGGAAACTATGCACTGTGATAAACGTTGGTTTATCTATTCTGTTCTATTCATGTACATGGATGCTTGATCAAAAGAGTCCCTGGTATGGTAGAACCTGTGTTGAAAGACTACTGCTACAAGAGACCACCTGTCTTAGAAGACCATGTTCTCAATACACGGATTGATTGATCGTATAGCAATATAAGCTGTCATGAAAGGTTTTGATTGTTTCGCAGAAGGACTGGTCTTTCAACACAGGTTCAACAGTACTGTTGCAATATGCACATATTATTTAGGGTTGTATGTTTGGTAATCATTTATTGTTGGATAATTGTGTACAATCTAATGAGTTAATTTGAGGCTTTGTCTGGTGTCGCAGTGTTAAGTTTTGATTATAATTATCATTGACAAATGGTGTATGTTCCCGAAAGGTGGTTTCATTTAAAAGTTCTATTAATATTATTAAAATAATATATTGCACATGTAGCATAAATATGCAGTAAAAGACTCTTCTGGGAAAGTGGATATGTCAATAAAAATAGTTATGATATTACATGAGTCTTCTTGTGTTTTGCCAATCTTCGTTTGCAAGTGGCATACCATAGGTATTGTTTTATATGGAGATCTTTGACTCGTAAGATTTACGATTCTGTTTTGAAACTTTTGTGTTTTAAGTTTAATGGGTGTATATTATTGCAAGGTTCACTGCAGAGCATCATGTTTTTATCTCAAATGTGTTAAATAGGCCAAACATAGAATCACTTTTCCACCCACATTTGTTGTGTTTAGTGGTGGTGAAGATGTCAACATACATTTTTTGCATTTAGGTCTGTTTTTTAGTTGTATTTAAAGTCATAAAACTTATGGGTGTATACATCATGAATAGTACTACTCAAAAGGAGCGAAACATACATCAGACCTGCCATCCCTACCAAAACTTTCTCAGTATGATAGTAAATATTTTTTCCTTAAATTAATTATACCAGATTTCATTATCATAAACTACAATAGCATATACTGTTGTTGTCAACTTGGAAAAAAAAATTATTTAAACAGTTCAAAATGGTCACCTGAGGCTGATGCAATGAAGGCAAACATTATTTTTAATTAAAATCACTTGTAAAGTACAGTTTCAAATCCCATTGAGCTCAAAAGAATTCTTGATTGTTGTCCCTGCTTGACATCTTTGGGGTTATTTTGAATTTCTCATGACAGTGCTATCATCTCTCTTGCCACAAACATAAATGTCAACTATTACCCTTTTGGTGTAATGGTTACACTTTTTTCAGTGAATTACATCTTACACTTGCCTAAATTTGGATTATGCTGTTTCTGAGGCATTAAACTATCAAATTAAAAAAATAAGGCAATGAAAAGTTGTGTTTGTCATTTTTATTATTTATATTATCTTTTTAGTTCCATTCATCATAAAAATTTGTTAATATTCTTAAAAGAAAAATTGCTGCATAGGAATATTGTAATGGCTAATTTGACCATCATAGATCCATGTGTACTGTCCTGATTTTCTATTTATAGGAACTGTATATGACACATTTCCAAGAAAACAGGTGGGTTTCCTTAATTTGAAACTTTGCCTTGCAGATTCATTAGTTAAATTTTAAGTTGGCAGACAATTACGCCAGATATTATATGAAGTTTTACAGTTTGACTTGTGGATGATAATCCTGACAATGTATGGGTCAACTCTTTTTAAACTTCAAAACAAATCCGTTCAGAAAAGGACAAATCAACAGCACTTTCAAAATTTTTAAAGATAATTAAAATGATGCAGTACAATACTCGGATTTAGCACTTAACAATCATTTGGCAAAAGTTAAACATATAGCCATGTTAAAATGAATGTTGAATATAAACAAATTTTCTATATGTTTCCATTCAGGTTCTAATCCAAATAGATTTTGTCCATTTTAGCCAAGTACTTGGACCTGCAGATCCCTGTTGATAGTAATAAATATACATTTTTATAGAGTCTAGTGATTATGGCATGTAATATATTATCTATTATGTTGTAGCCTCAATGAAGTAAGGGTACTAATATTATTTATAGTAATATATAGATTGAACTATTTATCCACAGATTTAACCTTTTTTTGCCACTATGCTTATACCTCTTTCGGCTTGTCCAACAAATATAACTTTCCTTTTCTGCATATTTCAAGAAGGATCCGAATATTGCTGATTGTTTAAACATCTTAAGAAGATTTTTATATGCAAAATGTTTTCTTTCCTTGGATGCCATTTTTAGAAAATGTTACATAAAAAAACAACTTGATAATGTAGGCATTTTTTGTAATAGATATTGGTAGTTCAGAGCTTCTGATGTACCTCTGTAAAGTTAGACTGGTTCTTAGACGAACTCTACTTCTAATATGAAACCTGTATCCAAATCAAACATAAGTAAGCCTGGCCAGTATCTGAATTTGATCACTACGATCATATTTTTTTGTAATGTTTGCTATTATTCTATAAGTATGTAACTTAACTGTTATTTCAGTAAGACTTGTAGTAAAATCATAAAGGTTGTCACAGTAAAACTTTTAGTAAAATCGTAAAGGTTGTCACAGTTACCTGATTTTCACACTTGAATGATTACATTAGATTCTTGCAGTGCTGTGTCACTGACACTTCTTCATAATTGTGAAACTTCATGCATGCATTAATTTTGGAGGGTACAATTGGGCAAAATGACCTTTATTTCACACACAGTTTTCACTAATAGGCTTCTCTGCATGCAAAATTRCTGTCTGTCCATTGCCAGATAATTTCATGGTGGACTGGAGCAAAAGACAAGTCAGTTGGCTTTTTATGTATATAGAGTAAAATTTATTCTCAAGTTGTATACTTGACCATTTTAAAAGATATACATGATGTTGAAGTCATATGAAAAGGAACAGTGAATAGTGATGATGATTTGAGAATGCATAGCACGGCAACTCAATCTGCTGGATGAGATAAGGGAAATAACTCTTGTATATTCAGCAACTCAGTTAACCCTTTACCTCCTAAGGTGTATGGCATTTTAGTCCTTGAATATACAAGTACCAAAGTTACACAGAGCAGTGTGCTATAAATAGAACACCTGTTACCTNNNNGACTCCATACACATAGGCCTGCCTGTTAACTGTTAAGCAGTGTGGTATATCTTAACGTTTAACATCAGTTTTAACCATTTTACATTTTTGGTGCACATCCATTATGCATAGAAAGAATTAAGAGTAAAATTTGATAATTATAACTGTATAATTATTTTTCATGGAAGAATTTTGTATGTGCTTTAAAATTTTAAGTAAACTCATCCACCTTTAAGCCAGTGAAGCTGGGTGGCCAACCTTGGCTGCCATTTCTCATACTCGAAATTTACATGTTCTTTGCATATGCATCACTAGAGCATCTGAATTTAGTAATTTATAAAAACTAATTGTTACCTACATCCATATCAGAGCCTTTACTTAAGTTATTGAAGCTTTCATGTTTGATTCTAATGCCTCAAATTCACAAAAGGAATTTTAATAAAACAAAACAGGAAAAGAGCTATTCAAATGGAATATGACATCAGATAAAAATAATACACCACTGGAATTCTTTTTATTCACTGACCTAATTTCGTTTGCAGCTTGTTGGTGGCTGGGCTTAGTTCTGAAGTTCTCATTGATAACTGAAAAGTTAATTGATGAGAATCCTGATTCTCACTTTATGATTCAGACTGGTTATCAATAGTTAACATTTGATTGAGGTGTCCAGCATCAGGATGAGGTATATATGAACTTAGAAAAGCTGGAAAGTTAGTTGCATTGCCCTTGTCAGTAAGCAGTGGCTCTGATATGCTGAATTTAATTTTAAAAAAATATTTTTGCATTTTAAATGAAATAGCTAACCTTTCAAATGGCTGATATTCATGTCTAGTACTATTAACCATAGACATTGACTACATGTTGTCTTTTTATCTGGTGACCTGTAAAAATAGATGGTTATCGACAGGAACAGTAGCATTTTCATGTGACTGGTCCTGTTTAGTTGCAAGATATTTTTGTTAAGTTTCACACAGGTTTTGAGTGAAATTATCACTGCTCTGGCATTTAGCAAGGCTACAACTTCAGCTCTCTTGAAAAATATTGTATTGCTTTTCTTCCTGAATAGATAAGTGTATTGACTTGAAGTTTTCACTAAAATATTTTTTTGATGTATTGCCAATCCTAAATGAAAAATGGTGTCCCTTTGGCACCCACAAATGGCTTCCTTGGCGGCCATCTTGAAATTCATAACTACTGCACCTGAGCAGATAATCTTATCAATTAAAGAGTATTCATTATATGACTTTGATATCTGGTTCGTCCTAAATGAAATGGGATGCTTGGGACATCCAATCTGGCCACCACACCAGCTAGCTTGAAAAGCTTATCCAGACTCTTTTTTCAATGGATGATTGCATCAAAATGTGTTCTCATTTAAAAACTTGTGATAATGCCTTGTTGGTCCTGAATGAATATGGTGACAATCTGACAGCCAGTATAATCAGCAGGGTAGCCATCTTGAAAATCTTGTTATTGCTTCTTCCAATGGATGCCATTGTATCATAGAGCTTTCATTAAAAAATGCTCTCATGATGTTTGGTTGGTACTGAATCAAAATCGTGCCAATATGACATCTTATCCTGGCACAATGGGTGGGGGGAGGGGTGTGATATTTTCAAAATCTTGTTTTTGCTGGTTGTCAAAGTAGGGTTTCAAAAGTGATGCATATTTATGAATTTTGTATTCATTCTTTCGAAAAATAAAGTAAATGCGACAAAGAACTATTGATATAGCATTTGTATAGGTATGATGGATGGTGTCTTTTCATCCTTCAATTGGTAAGTTTCTTCTAGCATTATAATATATCCTTTCTCCATTTAATTTTAATGATATTTGGTATTCGAGTTCATAACCATAATATTACACACAATTATAGATGATAAATGCAAAAATATAAACAAATAATGACCAAGGTAAATTATCAAAAGAAAATCAATAGCACAGACACACACACAAACAAAACAACAAAAAAGGACTCGCCATTTTTTTAATTAGCTCTTTTTGAAAAACATCTCATCTTTCTCAGACTGATATTTTCAAAATATTTCATTTTTTTGGTTAAGACGAGAACTTTTTCACTGAGAATTTATTGGATATCAATACTTATATCACACTGGAATGATGCAGGACTGGGGTGGGGTAGGGGAGAGTGGGTTGAGAGCGATTTCAAAATTTCCTAACATCTGTATAATTACTCAACTATTTTCAATACATTTCTTAAAATAGTTCACAAAACTTATGAGTAATTATTATCCTTATTGCTATTATCATCATTGGTATGATTGGCACAACTACCAGCATAACAACAGCAAGGTTCAAAATCAAGATAATGCAAACATCTTAAGATGTGAATTGTTTGCAAATCTTGGATGAGTGTATTTTATATCTACTATAATTCGAAATATAAATATGTAGCTATACTTCCCATAACATTTGTGCAGCAGGTAAAGTGATACATTTTTAAAGCAGCATAATTTGCACTTTCCAGACAAATGCACTCAAAGAGCATTTCAGATTTGACTCGAAGAAATTCATCACTTATTTCACTCAGTCGTTCATGTACACACATTGTTAATAACACCCAAAGTTACCTGTCACATTAGTACTAAATATTTCATAAATGGAAATTATAGCATGCACAGTACTTTAAGAAACGGGTTTCACTCTTTCTGTAAATATATACATCATGTGAGATCATGTTCGCAACTAGAACTAAAATATCCATTTTGAATGAGTTCATCGGATGACGGATACGAAATGATGTTTCAAATATAGCGTTACATTATCATAGTTTGCAGCTCTTTATCCATTAAAAGGCATTGGCATTGACTGACCCATGTTGATGAAAGGGTTTAGTTGTTGCTGCTGTTGTTGCTGTTGTTGTTGCATCGGTGGTCCAAAACTGCCATCAAAGTTCCTTATCCTATTATTATTATTTTGTTGTGGAATTAAATTCATGTTAGTGGAATCTTGAAAACCACCAATGGAGTTCATTGTAAAAGGATCATTGGGTGAATGTGGAATACCATTCATCGGGTTCTGAAAGTTGCCCTGCATCATCCATGGATTATTTTGTTGCCCAGAAACCTGTACCTGACCATTACTAGGTTGAATCATACCCATATTGTTCATCTGGGCTCGGGGCCCATTGGGTAGCTGCATTATGCCTTGACTATTCATTTGATTAAACATCGCAGTGCCTTGCGAACCTGTTACTTGGGAATTCATTCCGTTGACGCCTGGGCTATTCATTCCACTTATGCCTCGGCTATTTATTTGATTAAACATCGTATTGCCCTGCGTTCCTGTTACTTGGGAATTCATTCCATTTACCCCTGGGTTATTCATTCCATTTACACCTGGATTATTCATTACATTTACACCTGGGCTATTCATTCCGTTTACGCCTCGGCTATTCATTTGATTAAACATCGTATTGCCTTGAGGACCTGTTACTTGGGAATTCATTCCATTGACGCCTGGGCTATTCATTCCATTTGCGTTTGGGTTATTCATTCCATTTGCGCTTTGGCTATTTACTCCATTTACACTTGGGCTATTCATTTGATTAAGCATCGCATTGCCTTGCAGACCAATCACTTGGGGATTCATTCCATTTACGCCTTGGTTATTCATCCCGTTTACGCCTGGATTATTCATTCCATTTACGCTGGGGCTATTCATTCCATTTACTCCTGGGTTATTCATTCCATTTACGCTGGGGCTATTCATACCATTTACGCCTTGGTTATTCATTTGATTCAACATTGCATTGCCTTGCACACCTGTTGCATGGGAATTCATTCCATTTAGGCCTGGGCTATTCATTCCATTTAGCTGTGGGCTATTCATTCCACCTGTTACTTGGGAATTCATTCCATTTAGGCCTGGGCTATTCATTCCATTTACCTGTGGGCTATTCATTCCACCTGTTACTTGGGAATTCATAACATTTAGGCCTGGGCTATTCATTACATTTAGGCCTGGGCTAATCATTCCATTTACCCCTGGGTTATTCATTTGATTAAAAATCGCATTGCCTTGTGGGCCTGATACTTGGGAGTTCATTCCATTGACGCTTGGGTTATTCATTTGCTGATTTAAATTCATTCCCTGCATATTGATTGGTTGAATAGAATTCATCTTTTGATTGGTCATCGCTTGGTTGTTCATCATTTGATTGTCCGTCATTTGGGAGTTCATTGGTTGATTAAATCTTGTCCCTTGACTTTGAATGGCGGGATTAGCGTTTTGGGAATTCGGGGACATTGGAATGTTAGCCGTGTTCATCATCTGGCCGTTTATCATAGGCTGTGGAAGTTGACTTTGACCGGTATTTGCTAATAAAAAGGTATTACCTATATTTCCATTTGGTTTAATTGACTGAGCTAATCCTGTGCTTATACCGTTTATGCTCATATTTTGAAACTGTCTTTCGATATTTACATTTTGAGGTAACTGTGCATTAGAAACCATATTTCCGTTGAGTTGGTTTACAGGTACCTGATTTTGATTATTTCCTTGTCCTAGTGCCCTTGTTATTCCATTTGACATTCCAGATTGAGAAACCCACGGAGATTGTGCGTTGTTTGGACCCACCAGTGGTCGAGCTGGACCAATTATCAGAGAACCACCACTTACTCGTATATTTTCTGTCATGGCGGGGTCATCCTGGCTTGTCGTGCCAATGTTATTGTTTATGGATTGCTGCATGCCAAAAAATTGTCGTTCATTTAGATTCGAAGTTTGTCCATTTTTTCCTACAGTACCAATAGTACCTGGTCGAATCGTTTGAGTCGATTGTCCATTGAGAACGATGACCTGATTACCTTGTGGGAATGTACCTGCACTTCTACCATCTGGTCCCTCTTCACCTGGAATCGACTGACCAATAATATTAGCCGGTCGTCCATTTTGAACACGAGGCCCCATGTTACCATTCATGACTGGCTGTGTATTCAGACCAGTTTGACCCACAAATTGGTTATTAAAAGTATTTGGACCAGAAATCATATTGTTTCCACTAATAGGCTGTGGACTATTAGGTATGCTTAAACGTCCATTACGTGTAATGGATCCTGTGTTTTCTTCCACTGTTTGTCCATTCGTACCAAGCGGATGACTACCTTGATCAAACACACCGGTAATGACCCTCACATTGTCTTGATTTGGAGCAATCTGTTGGTTGCCTATGACGGCTCCCATGTTGCTTTCCAGAGGATTTACGTTGCCCTGCATGTTTTGTTCTCCATTCCCATTTGGCGTATTTGTATTTCCATTTAATGTAGTCTGTCTATCCCAGTTAAGAGAGCCAAAATTGCCGTTGACAGGTTGCATATTGTTTTGTACAGAGTGTATGACAGTGCTGTCTTTACCACCTGCAATTTTATTTCCGCTCTGCATTCTGTCTGTGAGATCATTTCTGAATTGGTTCCCTTGAACATTTTGACCATTTGAACTTGATATTAAGATTATACCAGTATTCGATTGTTGATCGTTAGGCACATTTACATCGAACCTTCCGCTGAAAGGTTGGTTTTCCGTCATAAATTGTCCATTCCGTCCGTTTGTGTCCTGATTAATTCTGTTTAAATTATCACCTTGTCTGTTACCATTCGTGACCAAGGTGCTGTCACTAAAGCCGTTTATATTTCGCTTACCACTGTTTGCATCTGTATTAACAAGGACCCCTTCTAGCCTTTTGTTAGTTTCGTCTCCGACGGCTGGTATTGCATTGATTCCAAACTCTATTCCCTGCCCACCATTCATTTTTTGAATATCAGCTCTCTTTATTACAGAACCGAATGACCCATCCGCGTTCATAGCGTTGTTCATATTTGATGGCCCCACTCTACTATCATCTATCACCGGAGGTGGTTGTTTGGGAGATGAAATCTGTTGTATGTTCACATCTTGTGTCAATTGTGTCTGAGATAATCTTGAGGGGACACTAATGATATTTGATAAAACTGTTTGTGTCAGATTGTTCGTAGTCGGTGCGTTTAGGGCAGTCGCACCACCAACCTCATTAACTTGTTGTCCACCTAGTAGATTAAAATTAATGGCCCCGGTTACCTCTGGCGATACTGGAATACCACCCGTATTAGTTTTACTAGTGCTTAATTGATCAATAATATTCATATCCAATATATCGTTTGTACGACTAAATACCTCTCCAGAATTGATGCTCGGTCTGTCCACGGAACGAAAGTTTGCATCACTGACTGGGGGTCGCATAGTTGGAAAAACAATGTCATCTAATCTGTGTGGCTTATCAGTGACGTCATTTGCTGTTCTTGATCGATTAGAAGAAGGAGACCAAAAAATGTCAATGGCATCTTTATTAATTATACTTTTTGCAAAATCCGTTGGTGATGAATTCATATCATTCCGTTTTGAATCTTGATTCGATTGATCTTGAAATTGTCCAATTGGCATCATTGCCACCGCATCACTGATGTCAACAAACTCAGCAACGGTCCTCATCAGAGGTTTTCCACTATTATCGTGAAAGGAACCGACAAGCTGCATGGATGGGTGTTGATTATTTATATCGATTGTATTGAAGGAAGTATTTATTTCGCCATTGGTCGCAGATGAATCACTTTGAATACTTGATAATCCGAATATCGAGCTTGTCGCAGCCGTATCATTTTGGCTGAAAAATTGCTGACCATTTTCAAGCACCTGGTTATCTTGCATAGCTACATTCCTCTGAAAGGCATTTCTGAATGAAACTACTGGAATGTTAGTTGTGTCGTTTGACATAACAATGGTTGGATCACCTCCTACGAAGATCCCCTCTTTTGCGGGCAACTCCGGTATATCACCCAAAATACCACCTACGAATTAAAGAATGATTAATATATATATAT
>QKMX01349311.1:4122-16341 GCA_003401595.1 Venustaconcha ellipsiformis
TAGATGGTGCCATGCTTAATGTCTGTCCACAGACACATAATATAAATCTCTTCTTTATAATTTTTTTTCATCCTAAGGTAACTGTCTCTTTTAATATATCAGATAACATTTACAGTAGTAGTATATGGTAGTACCATATCCAAAACTTTATTTATTTGCTACCCACCTAAAATTACAACTGCTGTCTATGACCTCGACCTTTGACCTCAGTGGGCATCAATCTAAATGGATGATCCTTAGCATCTAAGGCAAATGTGCGTGAAGTTTGATGATAATCCATTCATGAAAACAGAATATCATGCTCTATAAAAGAAGCTGATGTCAGCTGGATGGGAAAATATGATTGCTATGCCCTGCCTTTTGCAGATGAGACATGACTGCTGTCTTGCCTTTGCAGGTGAGACATGATTGCTGTTTTCCCTTTTGTAGGTGAGATATGATTACTATGTCTTGTATTTTGCAGGTGAGATAATAAAGATGATAAAATTATATGATAAAGACAGAGTCTGATTGCAAACTTTACAGATTTATCAAGAGTTAAAAATTAGGTCAATGTTTATATTAGATTTGAAGAAAACACATCAATTTGCAAGATATATTAAATAAAATTTGGCTATCTCCAACCTTTAGTGGTGAATCAGAGTAATCACTGGTTACAGTCAATGAGGTTTCATATAACTATTGATATTCTGCTAGGTGTTTAGAGAGTCAATAATTAAAACTAACTAGGATGGATATAATTTTCATCACTGTAATTGACAGAGATGCTAATAACAAGAAGCTGGTTTAGACAAGTTTCACTATATTGCCTTTTGTTTTTATGAATGTATTTAAGGCCTAAGCTCGATTGGAAGTACAATATCTGAATACGAAATGTTTTACAAATTCCATATCCAGTACCTGAACTTTCTGCATGGAGTTCTGAATTCTATCAATTCCAATATTAATTTTTGGGCTTCTTTAAATTGTCTAAATCTCAAATCATCAAGACAGTAGGGGCCCTGGTTGGCCAAGTAGTCATAGGTGCTCATCTTTGCAGACCTCTCACACATCTAACCCATCTACATGGGTCTGAGTTTCTGCATGGCCATCGTGGGTATGAAATAAAATCTACCAGTAGCTTGGTGCTTCACAAGGTTTTTCCCAGATTTCTCCTCCACTAAGTATACTGGTCACCATGTGCTGCAAAAGGTGTTAATCTCACAAAAACAAACAAATCAACACAGTAAGTTTAGGTAATAAAAGCCAAGAAGTACCACTGACATTGATGGGTAATTCTGTTAAGGAAGGCTGGAAAGAAGTATGGAGGGTCCTGTGGACAAGGGTAACATAGCAGGGCATAAAGTGATTAAGACGAGCATTACCTTTGGAGATACTGCTGACTCTGGCTTTGGGGTCTCTACTTCCATAGGGGCATCTTCAGAGTTTGAACTGTCATCTGAGTTACTGCTGCTGTCATCTCCAGATTCACTTTCTGAGCCTGAACCTGCCTGCTTGCCCTGAAATGAAAGGAGACATGGGTTTTGGCCATGCAATGGCTAAAGATTTAGCTGAAAGCAATAACCAAAATTATTTTTTTTAAAGATAAAGCAAATATTGAGTGATAATATTTAAGTAGGCACGACAGGTATAGGCAACAGTAACTTATATAAGGAACATAAGATATGAACAAGCTTACCTGATTACAACTTTCTGCAAAATTTTATGATGTGAGAAAAACTAACCAAACATTAGGATAAAGTGGGTGATTTACAATGAAACTTGTACTTAGCAAACACTCAAGATATTGATCAATTATGTAAATTATAAACAGGTCTTAACTGGTTTAAAACTATTATAAATGCAGTATTAAACTGTAACAAAAGTACTGTACATGATACAATACACATCTGCCATGTCAAGTTGCAGTTTACAAAGAGGATTTTGAGGGATCTGATGAAACAGACTGAATTCAAATAGGTGAACTTTAAAACAGCTCTTTAATTGGCCAACCACAAAATTAGAAAGATTTACTTTAAATAATGCCACTTTTTACATGGTATTTTTAAATAACTATTTGTCATGAACAGGTGCCATGTCACAATAAGAAAAAAAGCAAAATTCTCACAATTCCAAAATGCATTTAGATCACATGCATGTTATATTTCAGAACTAATTATTTTACATCATTCTTGGTTGAAAATTGGTAGTGTGCTTTATATATCAGAGCACATCACACACATCAAAATATCTTTCTTTTTAAAAAAATGGGGAGGGGTTTGAAAGAAAATGAGCAAGGGTACTTGTAAAAAAATGCTGAGCTAAGCATTTACATGTAAGAAATGCTTACTTCAGCTTTTCAAAATTACCTCTTCCTCTTGATCCTCTGAGTCTGCATCTGCTGGATTGGCCAGATTGTTGCCCATCCTCTTGGGAGGATCAAACAGAGCTGTGTTTAGAGGAAAGTATTTAAGTTCCTCTTTGCTGTACCTGCAGTTGTTGAGAAAGCGACAAATTAAAAGAAGAAGGCATGCAACTCTGTAAAATTTCATCTTTTCTACCTTCTTCCAATAAACATGTATAAGACATCCATCCTAATCTATACTTTCCCTCATTTTTATAAATCATATTTTATCCACTGTGACTTTCTAAGGTAAAACTAGTAATCTGATTCGTCAAAAAGATCACTGTATGAATTGGTCAGCTGATGTTCTTGAAAACCTATCAAAGTCATCCCATCATTCTTATTTAATATAAACTAATACCAAAGAAAAGACATTAAAAACCAAAAAAAATACATTGCAAGTTTTTGTCATTTTCATTGAACTGACTTTTGACTTGTGATCAAAGCAAACTTGATGTTGATCAACTAATCTGCTGACAGTACTGTACTGACCTTCTATAATATTCTTGGAACTGGCCAGGAATCAGGGCCACTGGGTAAGGATCGAATTTTGTCGCCTCAGCTGGTATCTTCTTATATCGGCTAACAGGGTAGTGTACAGTCTACCATTCAGAAAATATAGTTTTTAGTTGCTACATATGTCATTCATAAGATATTTCACAGCCTGTCATACTATTTTCATTTCCCCTACCCACACCGGGTCAGGTGTCTTGATGTGTCCTTAGAAAAGAATCATAAATCACATTTCCTCAGCAAGGAATAGTCAATAATGTGCTACAAGTGCCATTAAAATGAACAAAAAAAAAACTGATAATAATTATTGCACGGTTGACAACAGTCTATGTAATTAATCTTAAAAAATATATCCAAGTATAATTATTTAAATGCAAAAACAGTTTTGTACAGTGTTGTGCAATTTATAAATGAAAAAACAGACTAATATTCAGAAGACGAGAAAACTGTCAGGAACTTACAAAAGTCTGCACATCAAAGTAGGCCCTTCTTTCCTCCTTCCTTTCTCTTTGAAACTGACGGTTCCACTCAGCTGCAGCTTTCACAGCTTTCTTAGTGTATTCTTTGATTTTGCCCTTTTCAAGTTTGGGCTGGAAGAATAAAATGCAAATTAAGAAAGGTACCCAATGTAATCTGAAGATTATTTGCCTTGGCAAGAAAGGACAGATCACTATCCTCATCAGTGCTGTGTGTGACATTTTGACTGCAGTATTTAAACAAATGCAAATATAATCAAACATGCTCTTCTGTTATTTTATAGGATTTGTGATATTTTATACATTTTATTAAGGAAATGAATTATCCACTAAAATCAAGAATTAAAGAATTATTTCAGGTCGATGGCATTATGAAAAATACTGCCTTATGTTAATTTTCTATACATACTGCCTTATCCTATGTTTCCTGTGAGAACATTCTGCATAGTTCATTAGAGAGTGTAAAATATGATGCTGTAATTTGTATGTTAGCATTATTAATTGTTCTCAAATTTGATAAATTCAACCATGTTGTGAAAGCATTGTTTAAGTAAATTATGTTTCTCTGAGAATACCTACCCAGTTACATTAACATTTGGGGATATAAGCCTGCTACCTTCTGAATCCAGTCCAGAAGAAGAAGAAAAAAAAAGCCCCCAAAATTTTATACAAAGGGCAATAACTCTTGACTATTACCTCCCCTTGCCACCCTCAGGGGAACACTAGTTTTAAAGCAGAGCAAAATGCAACTAAATGCCTGCATGGCAGGTGGCTGAGAGGCTTTTCAAGAAATGTGTTCAATTAAATATGTGACTGTGGTTGTTTGAAGATACTGTGCTTCATTGAAATATTCATAGGTAGATATATTACTAGATCGAATAGATCATTGACCTAGGACTTGACTCATTGGAGAGTGGCTATCAGAAATATTTTGCAATTCTGGCCACCTATTTTCTTTATTTTTTTTGGTACTAAGACCATGGGGGTTAGACAAATGCCCATAAACCCCTCCCAACTGACTGACAATACATCCACAGCCCAGCTTTTGGGTCTGGAACCCATGAGATAAAGATGGAACATTTTTAGTTCCATCTTTTTTCAAAAGTTCGATCATCAGTTGTCCCCAATTAGATAGTTGAAGGGACTATTCTATATGGATAATCTGAACCTTTCTGGGAAGAATCTTAGCTAGGACACTTAGTCTGCATGTTGATCTGCAGTTGGCAACACTGATGAAAAAACTGCCAAACCAGCATGCAAAAAATTGGGTGTCACCCCTTACATATGCTGCCCATTTACATATGCTAACCTATTACATACACTTACCCTTTACATATGCTGAAACTTTATATATATCGAGCACTCTAAAAATTGGCCAAAATGGTGGGGTCCATACAGTACATGGTTTATGTAAGTTTAACTGTAATTAATTTTTTTTATAAAAGAAAAAACAATTGCAATGTATCATTATCAATGTAAATATATAAACAATAACATACCACTTCATAATCCCTATGTTTGTTGCTGATATTCTGTTTTTCTCTTTCATGTAACACTTTCATATAATCCTGAAAAAAATAGTAATTCCTATACAAGTGCAATGCTAATAAATTTAATAAATTAATGCAAAAAATTCACAAGCCAATAAAATGTAAATATTCTAAGTTACATGTTTGATTTGTAATTATTATAGAGCTGAAATGTCAAAGTGCTGCATTACAGAATAGACCAATCTTAAATAAAATGTGTTTCTTTCATTTTATTTCCCAGTCATAACACAAACGTTCTACCAATATGAGGCAAATCTATCACTCCAAAGTGAAAATGATACCACAAAATGTGCTTGGAGATCATCTACATACCAAGATGGAAGTCAGATATGAGTGGTCTCCCCAAATGATCAAGGGATTTAGTGCTAAATTTCATTACATGTATTGGCCAAATCTGAAGTACACACACTTTCATGGGTGCAACCATAGTGAAGGACTGGGAGGTCATGTGGAGGCTTGGGAGTACCCATATTATGTATTATACAAAAAACAGTCAAGATACAGTCACACCTATCCGAACAGTCATCAAGAGTTCGACGGGGACCTGGTCATAATGGTCATTCTAATCCCACCCCCTGGCAAATTTCTTTGATAAATGTCATGTAATCAGCAGCCACCTGTCTTCCATGTTCAGCAGCAATGTGTTTCGTAACCAAGCACTTTGCTTTCATCATATGACTTCTTGTCTAGTTCATCAAAATGAAAATGATGCTGATCTGATCTAATTATATCTTCAATAAAATAAAAGTGTAAGTCTTTATGAAAACCCAATTTGACATGACCATCCATTCATGAGTAACAAGACTGTCAAAATGGCAACTGCAGTGCTGAATATCCCTGTAGCACCATTGTCATTTAGGACCAATTAGACATTGGGATGAATGTGTGTAAAGTTTCAGGGCAATCCTCCAAAATTTAATAGCTCATAAGCATCACATATATAAATCTGTAAGAATTTCTGTAAAATTTGGTCAAATTCTGCAGTGCTGTTTAGCTGCAGCATTTAGTTTTTTAAAGTTTTTTTTAGTGAAAGCGGTCATAACTGAAGTTGGATCTTCATCATGTATACAAAACTGAAAGCCTTCATGACAGGATACTTTCTGAAAGTTGTGTCAAGTTATGTTCAGCATTTATAAGTAGTCTTTTAAATATTGTTTTGTATATTTAGCGATGGTGGACGTATCTAGTAGATAATGGATTGGCATGATTTTAAAAAAAATCTTAAAATCCTTTATATCTGCAAAATTTAATGGTAATCCTCACATTTGCTTAGAAGTGATCACAAACTTGTGGTAAGAAACTAATGACATGACATAAGGATTGTGTTCAGACAAATGGGTTTTATTTATGTAAATTGAAAGCAGATTTTGATTAAGATAAAGTGATACTCAGACAAATGAGGAACTACAGTATGTATGTATGTATGCTTAAGGATAACCTTACTCTGTATTTCTCTGGATAATCTCTGGCCATAAAGTCATGAACCTCATCACTCTTCAGAGCTGTCAAACCTAGATTTAAAAAGTGTACATTGTATTAAGGTATTTTTTAAAGAAAAAAACTCCTCAATATGACAAAAAACCCTCCTTGATATGACAACCTGCTTTTTATATCAACTAGAAACTGTTTTGGGTCTGAGAAGATTCAAAATAACTTAAGAAACCACAAAATCATTTATTAACAAAAGCAAAAAAGCAATGTAATGTTTTAAATGTATTCAAAATCTTTCATTGCTAAATTTTTATAATGACAAGTATGTGATGTCAAATGTTTAAACATTTTATGATATAAACTGAAAACTCATCCAATCCATTGGTACTGAATACATGACATCATTTCACAGGGTTAATATACACAAGAGATCTATAAAAGCACAGGACCCTATGGCTGTATTCTGAACTATATCATGAGAACATACTTAAATTATGACTTGGTAGTACAATTAAGGGATAAATATGGTGAATAAAACACAAAACTTTTCAAGCATGTCAGTAATAATACAAATTATGCAATAATAATAACAAATATAAATCTGCTGGTGTCAGCTGCAAAAATAGTATTCAATTACTACCACTACTAAAAAAAAAATGGATCCATGCTGGGCTCAAATTTTGGGCAAAATGATTTCTTTTTGCCAGAATAGGGCATGTGGTGGAGAAATAAAAGTGAATGCTGAGTAAATAAAGATTTTGACTCTTTACAAACAGCTGCAAAAGAAAACCTTTAAGCCAAATAGTATAAAAACATAAAAATATACTCTGACAGTAATTTTATTTTATACCAATACAATATTTTAGTCTATTTTGTTATGCATAATTGTCATCTGACATTGTGCGTGAAAAGGACCATAAACCTAAAAATCAGTTACTATCTAAAATGGGTGAGAGATGTTGAAGTATTGTACACACAATGTGTAATAGCCATTTTCCACTTAAGTCTGATCTACAAAAGAACACTACACTACACTACACATTGAAAGCTCCAGGATTTATAGGTTCTGTCAGGCCTGAGCTACAATGTATTGTTGGGTAATAAACCTAATTGATTTATGAGCCATGACATAACTACCTGCAG
Source organism: Venustaconcha ellipsiformis (assembly GCA_003401595.1). Classification (NCBI taxonomy): domain Eukaryota; kingdom Metazoa; phylum Mollusca; class Bivalvia; order Unionida; family Unionidae; genus Venustaconcha; species Venustaconcha ellipsiformis. Next base: position 11,619 of record QKMX01349311.1, read on the forward strand.
TAAGTATTTCATGTACAAAGATATAATCCACACTCTGTCAAAGTAGAATCCACTCTGTAAGTGAGTTGTGAGAAAGTTACATCTGGTAAGAGAAATAGAGCTAGAGACAGGAGATTTTACAGGCATAGGCCACTTAACCACACTTAACAGAACCTTCCTGCAGCATGTGTCAAACAGGGTCAATACATTTTGCATAAAATGTATAGTTCCTCGCCTTCTACTTTTACAGCATGAAATGCAAAATAAATGTGCTTACTTTGACATGAAATCATCCAATAAACCTCCTGAAAGTAATAATTTGCTCTAGACAAGGCATACAAAATGCATGAAATTTCATTCACTTCTTTTAAGTTCCGTAGGTGAATTTTCTGTGGAAATCTTGTTAACTGAAAAGTAACTGCAGACAAATAAAATCATTAAACTTACACACAATTTTATCATAAGCAAGTAGATACTATGCTCAAACTGTTCTGCAATGCTTTTTGGACAGGAAAAGATGAAAGAGTACTCAGGATACACATATGATGTGTGAAAAAAGCAACTTGAGAAAAGACAGTGAAATTCACTTTGTATATCTGAAAGAAGTGACAGGCATGGGGGTAACTTATTTCTCTTTAATTGCCCACTAGCATGGTCCCAGACAATAATAATATTTAGTGAACAAGATGACTTTAATTTAACATTTTCATTCACACCGATACCCTGCAATATAGATAATATTTCTCTGACTTCATGCAAGACTAATTTCTAAAATTAAATGACAAGTGATTAAGTAACCAGTGATCGACAGATGTGTCAACAAAATATCTAATTTACAACATTATGCACACATGAAAAAGAACTTGACTCTAGATTATAATCTCAATGACAAATGCATTATTTAATTTTATATGGCTTTAATTAAAGCCTTATTTATAATAATAACATCATTTTCCTTTATGTTTTGACAGAAATTTACTGCAAAGCCTCATTTTTTTAGAAAGATGTTGAAATCATTCCAAAAAATACAATTTTAACAAATTAAATCAGAAATATCTTTTTGCATATTTTTACAAGTTTTTATAAATAGCTTTTCTCCACAAAATGTACAGAATATACTCACTTATAAGTTGAGACAAATCACAATGATTTTGATCTGCCATAACATAATGCGCCTACAGATCCTGGTCTGTGTTTTTTGTTCTACTGATTATTCTTAACAAACTACACAGACTCAGTGAGTATACACAGTATCAACATCTGACTGCCTGGATAGAAAATGGCAAATTAAAGTTCTTCCCTTTAAAAATGTCTATGTAAAAAATAAAAATGTTGGAGCATGGGCTAAATACCATTTACCTAAATCACTCTGAGTTTCCGTGACAACACCCTTTTCTCTCAGGAAATCTTTTTCATGTTTATCACACACCCTTCTAAACAGATCTGCAAGACACAAAGATTGGGTACAAATTTAGTTTAATTTTACTAACACTTAACACTGAAAAAATTAATGAACTGTGCCAAAGTGGCATGTCTCACTATCTAAACAAAAATCTGATATCTCCATTGCAACCAATTCCTATTACTATCACGATATGATATGATTATATATAGAGTTGGTGGTGAAATATGGCTATATTTCTTGCAGTACTGACTACTGGAAAAAAGTTGTGTAACAGATATTGGTAGGAACTGGATACAATTTTTATACATGATCATTCGAAGGTGACTGAATAATTGATAATAAATTCATAATTGATCTGGTCTTGCCAAAACTGGGACTTTTTTCAACTAATATCAAGTCCATAACAGCAGAAATGACACAGAGCAGAATTCTGACCTGAACCTGATCACAGACATTGTAATCAATTGATTGTTCATTTTATTGACAGTGACCAATACAGACTGGCCTGAAGAGCTCTACTTATAAAGATGCAAGCACAAACAATGCCTTGGCTAGACTGGACAAAAGGGTGCACCTTTTATTTCCCATACCACTTTCATCCTCCATCCCTTAAATATTCAACCCTCTATCACCTCTGGATGCATGTTTAGATCATAATAATGCATTAAACCTTATCCCTGGTGCCAATTATAACGTGTTTCATAAGTTTTATGAACAATAAATGATACCAAGCATAATGTTTCATTGAAGACATACCAAATTAATGAAAATATTATCCATTGTTCATAGAGTCAATTAAGTGTTGTCATCTTTTACACCCCATCCTTTTTATCTAACTGAAACATGTAATATAGTGCGATGCAAACATTTACCTGGATACTTTCGCTTGAAGCTTTTGACTTCCAGAAACTCACTAACATGTTCCTGTAGCATGTACCAATCTGCATCAGGCTCCTGTGGCCACTGATATTCATACAGGTTCTCTGCCTTGAGAGGACCACTGCAATTTTATGAAAACATGTTAAAGGTGAACATGGTCCCGTCACTTAAAATAAAGCTAAGTTTTTATATATTTAAAGAACAAAAAAATTACCAGCGGCTCAACCACCATCACCTCTATGATCATCATTAGCAACAGCATCACCACCACTACCAACAACATCTCATAAAATGCATCTGTGCTATCATTATGTTCTTTGACCAAATAATTGTGTTGATATTTGATTAAGGTAAAAAGAACAGATAATAAACTTTAAATTTGGATTGTCATTGAAACTCAAAAACTGGCACCAAACTAAATATGTATTAGCAATTTATTGTCTGAATAAACTAATGATTTTACTTACTGATCATCTCCAGTGAGATCCTGTGTTACACTGCTAATGCTACTTCTTCGGGGCTTCTTGGCTGGGGTAGAGTCTTGGGTTTCTGTCACAGCACTGCTTGGTGTGTCAGGTCTTTGGAAACATTTGTCTCCAGGTGCACTCAAGTTTGCAGCTTCATCAAAAAGACTCAAATTCTGCCTTCTCTGGTACTGCAGAAAATTTGGTTCTGAATCTGGAACGCTTATACCAGAACTTTCATCCATAAAGCTTAAGATGGAAGATTCATCAGGAAAACTCATACAAGAATTTTCCTCTTGTGGTGTGTTCAGACACGAATTATCTGGGGCGCTACTTTCAACAGAGCGCTCATCGCCAGTACTGGTATTTGAGTTTTCTTCTGCTTTAAGTATTTTGATTTTATCAAACAAAGGTTTACTGATATTTGAGTTTTCCTCATCTGGGAGAACAAAGGTGTCAGCCTGTCTAGTAATGCTGACCTCTGATGTATCCATAGCTTCGGGAGGTGATGAGCTGTTGATACTAATTTTGGTCTGATCTTCTACAGGGATGTTTATAGTGGTATTATCAGAAGGTTTCAAACATAGTTCTTCATGACTCTTGACTGAAATATCTACAATTGATTCTATATTAACTTGATCTGTACTGTGTTTTGTGGTGTCAACTGACATACTTTGTGAATCATGGTTCGAAATCTTCAAAGTTATGTTTTCATCTGAACCAATACTATTGTTAGAATCTGATATTGGCATGGAATCTTTATCTTCTATTATGACTCTTTTTTTCTGTTCCTCTTCTGATGTGCAAGCAAAGACTTGAAATTCATCCTTTCTTGGCACAGCAGATTGGGAAATTATTTCTGATTGATCATTATGTGTTTTATCCTCAACCTCACATTGTTTATCCTCAACCTCCCTTTCTTTATCCTCAAACTCCCTTTCTTTATCCTCAACCTCCTTCACATTTAGCTCATTTTCATATGACTTGCATTCATACAAGTCCACATTTCCTGTGTTTACATAAGATTCTTTATATTCTTTTGCTTGTTCCTCGTTATCAGTTTTTTCCTGCTGAACCTCTTCTCTTGAATCTTCCATTATGACCACACTAATGCCATCATTGTTATCTTTTTGCTCAACTTCGTCAAAAGCAACTTCAGATTTTGCTGCATCATCACAGTAATTGTTCTGATTTAAATAATGTGACTTATTGTTTTGACTTTGTGAATCATCCGATTCCTGCTTTCCTTTGTTTGATCCCTCCTTGTCAGCATCTTCCTGTTCTGTAACTTCCTGTGGCTTGACCTCTTTACTTTCCTCCAAGTCTCCACATACAGATATTTCATGCCTTTTTCTTTCAACAAGCATGCCAGCATTGTGGGATTTTGCATCATCTTCATCTATACAATCTGTCATGCATTTGTCAGACTCATTAGCCTGTTTCAAGTCTTGCATTTCTTTCGATTCAACCTTTTCATAATTTTCTGCCTTTTCTTGAGACTCCTCATCATTTTTTCTCTCAAAGAGAGTTTTCAAACTGGAGTCAGCTGAATTATTAGTATTTTCCTTTTCGTTCACACAGCTCTCTGGTACAGATTGATTGACTGTTCCATCAATCACTTTTTCCTCTTCGGCATTAAGACTCTCCTCTATTTTCTCCAAATTCTCTGCCTTCTCTGATGAATCCATCTTTGAAAATAAATATTTTACAAAATATAAATCTTGTAATATCTTAGTCAAGAACAATTGGGCTAAGATCCATATTAAGATATATGGTGGGACTAAAAAATATCATCAGAAAGTAATATTTAAACTTTTTGCAATGGAATTGAGTGAGTGTGTGTGTGTATGATCTGGATTCTTACCATAGCTTTAACAATTTTAGTTATATCACTATAATGTCTGCATGTGGCAGTTTATAGTCATGTCTAGCAATGGGGCATCATGCTGCAGACAAGTAACATCATGTCCCACACAGTCACATTATCCTGACACCA
>QKMX01349318.1:7162-17734 GCA_003401595.1 Venustaconcha ellipsiformis
TGGCTTCAGAGACACAGTTAAAATGAGAATGAAAAAGTTCCATTGTATGAGGGCTTCAAGGTATATTAGTTCTTCAGCTAACTGTGTTACCCTTTTTTAAAAATGTCATTATTATTATTATTATTATTATTATTTAGATCAGCTATGCGAGAATTCATACGAATCCTCAACCAACACATCAAAACTTGAGTGTGTCAGATGGGACTACCTTATATACCTTGATAGAGGAAACCGAGCATCATCTCTCTTGAAAAAGATAAAGAAAGAATTCAAACACTGCACTCTGAGAGAGGATCAGCTAGGATTGACATGTTTACTACTGCACCAATTGCAAACGATTCTCCACTTGGATGTAGACTGTCTCTTGGACTGAATGATGCACTCTGCAACTTGATGAATCAAGTACAATGATAGAGAATCTGTGTTGTGGAGACAGTCCCTGTGCTGCGGCAGAAGGTTCGCCCTCTGAGGCAATGTCCAGTGCTGGTCTACCAGCAGGTCAAGAATATCGATAATCAATCATTCAGGCCATAGACAAGCTATGATAATTATCTCAGCTATGCAGGTCCTCATTTTTTAAAGTACTTGTGGAATCAGCCTGAAGGTGGCCTGGCATAATGAAACAGACAATCCCACATCAGGCTGAAAGCATCCACTGCCAAGCTCTCTACTCTCACATTGAGAACATAAAAACAGGAAGCTAATATTCTGTATAAGAGGAAATTTATCCACATGCAGACAAAATATTGAGTGGTGTAAGCTCTGCTTTTCTCTAGGTTGGGTAAAAGACTCAGCCTGGCTAATATTGATGAACAGCGAGACTGATAAATGGAATCTAGCTGTTTTTAATCAGCCAATCATTGAAATATTGGAAGACTGGGATCTCCAGTGGATGACAACTACACCATCAACCCTGGTTTAAAGCTCTGGGTGAGGAGGTTTGGCTGAATGGCAGAATGATAGAATTGAAGACCTCATCATTCAAGCAAAACTGTGAAAAAAAGATAAAGATTTGAAGGTACACCATGAAGCTCCAGTTGCTGGGTTTTGTGGCATTCCTGGCTGAGGCTGTTATACCATCTTGAAATGTTTCTATAGAATAAAATTGTTTAAAAAGGAAAAGTCGATAATTAGAATTCTTCCACAACTCCTTTCTTGGAATCAGGAAAATAAAGGAGCACTTGGCTTCAAACTTCTCATTGGACATCCTCTCTACTGCACCTTTCTAGAGAAGGGAGTGTACCTCTTCCTTTAATCACACCAGATTCAACTTGTAGCAGGACACTGCGGACCTTACCTGTGTAGGAAGATTACAAATCTTCAGTACCCTCCTTTTATGATAAAGAGGATGCAATCATCATCATCCTTTATATCTGACCATACCTTTAGAAAAAGGTTTATCCTGGCACCTTCGGGAACTGAAAGAAGTGGAACATATACTGCAGGAGAGGGAGGAAGTCCCTAAGACTTAACACCCCCTTCCTACAACAAAGGGAATGACTTGAAAACTATTCCCCTGTGTCTTTATGGTGCACCATTCTAGGACCCAAGGACCCAACTGCAATAGGAAGCTCTGAATTTGGGTTGTTGTCTAGACTGTGACTGCATGGTTTTGAAGAACATCAATTATGGATCCTATAAATAGTCTGGATGATTCTGCCTCTTGGCTGGTTTCAATGGGCCAGGAATAGATGCAAGAGATTAATGTAGCTGGTCTCTCAAATCCTGAGAAGTCTCTCAAATCCTGATTAGTCAAAGAGGCAATGAGTCCCTGAAGAGGTTCTCGACTTTTAAGAAATCAGCATTCAGAAGGTTCTTACTGCAATCCAGTTTGACCTTGGATGTATCTGAGGCAACATTTATGTGGAGATGGAGAAGCTCTGCTAAGAAAGCCATGGCATGGATAACTCGTGTCTTAATGTTGTTACCACTGCTTCTAACAAATAATGAAGGGCAGCTGGTGACAGAGATTCTTCCTTTAAAGGCTGTAGGAGTCTGTAGGATAAAGGTTGGTTTGTTAGGCTATGGAAACTTTAATCTAGTTTTTAGTGTTTTGACTGGAAGACAAGGCAAGATCGCTGTGCATATGGCCACTTGTGCTGCTCCAGCATCAAGTGGGGTGTTTTAGGAGCAAGAATTATTATTATTATTATTATTATTATGACTTTATTTAAAGAGGGTAACTCAATTACAGACCAAACTAAATGTTTTCAGAAAGTTCCTTAACCATAGCCAAACAAGGAAAGAACAATAAAGTATCCCCAGTAGTCTCTTCCAACTAGAGAGAATGTTAGCATCTTTAGAGCTTAAAGGCTTGGGACACAGATTACAAAGTAAAAGATAAACCTTGTAAAACCACCTTGTCAAAAGACTAGATCTCTTCATCATCTGATGCCTTAATCTACATTTGGGAGGAGGTGGGGTACCCAATAGGAGGGTGTTCCACCTCATCCTGTTCTATGACAAATTCATAAGAATGCATGAGGACAGACAACACATCCTTACCCTGCACTCACTCTATGAGGCAGGACTTTGTGATTTATGCCTCTGTTTGATCAGAGACTTTCAGGTAAGAAGGACTTTGATCCTTAATGATCTGAGCCCTGTCACCATTTGGCTTTTTCTTTGATGGCACTGCTTATTTTAAGTTAGATTTGATTGTTGGAACGTGAACTGTGTGTCCTGACAAAGGGCTTATACATAAACTGTTGGTAAGAAGGAAAAATATGTTACTTACTAATGCACCTCAATAGAGGCCAGATAGTATTTTTATTCATAAGGAAAAATGTCTGGGGGTGGGTGGGGTGGGGTGGGGAGAATTGATGGCATTGATTATACAATCATGATACTTCTGCACTTTGATGTCATTAAACATTTTATGGTTGTACAGTTTTAACCAAATTTTCATTCTGACCTTCTGTATTGTTAAATTCTTACATTTCTTTGTCCACATAAACTGCTTTGATAACTGCTTTACTCAAGTGCAAATAGCAAAATTCACAACAACTCATCACAAAATGCAGATTCTGTATTTTCTTAGAATTAATAGAACTGTGACAAGTTTACCTTAAAATCTACTGAAGACACTTCATCATGTTCATCTGCAATGCTTTCTGTAGAAAATTGTTCTAATTCATCCTTCGATGTTGCCCGAGTGAGTGAATCATCATCATTATTGTTGAAGTGTGTGTGTTGTGGTGTGGGGATTCCCCGTGGCTATGATCAACTTGGGATGTTTGAAAGGACTGCATATGTATGAGCTTCTAGAATTTGGCTTTCAAGCAATGCCGCATTAATATAGAGCTAGTAATCAGCTGAGTACAGGATATCAGCTTGTTAATGTTCATCTTCAGCACACGATTTTGTGTTATGTGACTATAATTTAGAGTCAAAGAGGGTGTTATTTGCCCTGCTGATCCAAAGGATTGTTCTGCAGTCCCAGGATTTTTGACATGCTCGACTTCAAGGTCATGAACTGGACATAGTTACAATGGATTTCCTGCAAGACTGAAGCCTTCTGTTCACCTCGTGTGACATTGCTCCAGATGAACAGGAAGACTAACTCTGGTTATCAAAATGACTTTATGCAGTCCATTGAAGTCCAAAAGCATGCTCAAAATTGGTGTCATGAGCCATATTGACGCAATAGTTACAAATGGGCTTCCTACAAGAATGAAACCATTTTGTTCATTTGTAACCATGCACAGTTGGCTGTAGTTTCATGCCAAATTTCATATGCAGGAAAAAGATGCTTTTAAGTTTTGTGGGCTGTGCATAATCTGCCATTATGATAGCATGTTAAAATTGCTATAGGAAGGAATCAATGTAAGCTTTGTGCAATACAAAGAAAACAGTAATAATTCAAGTCCGATTGTCTTTCACATGAGTCTTGAAAAATGCAAGAAAAACCCTGGAACTCTTGTAAAACAACAACTTTGTTAGTACCTAAAAATATGAAGCAAGCAATCATAACTTCTGACTTACATACTGACCAGTCACATGACCTAAATGCATCATCTCCTGGGGTTTCTTAGGTTATGGAAGATTCGATCAAATCATCTTCTCAAGTCAAACTTTGTAAAATAACTAACAGCGCCATATATTACATTTTCAATGAGAATAATTTGCAATAAATGGTATCAACTACAAATAAATATCTGCATATCAGTGACACATATATATCTTTGATCATCACTGAATGTAATATCAAAGTAATAAATGTGGTACACTGATCACCTATGTTTCTATGCACAAGGGCTGTTCCAATAAAATATATATGGGACCCAGGGATGGCACCTTGAATGTGAACAGTCAACCACTGATGCAAAAGTCCCATTATTTTTAACAAGAGCTGTCTTGATTCTAATTTGTGACTTCCAGGAAACTAGATTATAACTCAAAACAAAATCAGACAGAGGCTGAGAAATGGATACAAGGAAAAATATTTTATAATTCTGTCCTTACATGCATATGAAGATATACACTAAGATCAGACAGATGTCAATCGTGTTATTCTTATTGAAAGAAGAAATATTATATCATCACTTAACAACAATATATATATGTGTGTGTGCATGTGCATGTGTGACTTAATTACAATTACAATCATAATACCATTTCTCAGAAAACCCATCTCTGGATACCTGCAGTTATCTTTTCAATTACTTAGTTCAAAATTGTCAACATCTGAAACAAAGTGCTTAGAGCCAGCACTAACATAAATGAATACTAAGCAAAACTGGAAGTCACTGAATTGATACTCAGATTTTAATGTAGACAATTTCAGTTGAAAGAAAACAAGCTTTGCTTGTGCCAGACTTTCACCCCTGAAAACTAAAAATAGCTTACTGAAAATATGCTTGACAAAAACCTCAGACAATGAATAGCAAAGTAAATTAATGCTACTGGATAAATAGGTACAGTTGATAAATATAATGCAAAATAACATATCAAATAATACCGGGATTCCTCTAGCTTTAAACTCCATCAGTGCTTGCTCAAGACGTATCCACCGAGCAGGTATTTTTTCTCCCCAGTACACTTGTTGTTTAGCTATATCAAATATTTTTGACTTCAATGCATCAATACTAGGGTCCGATCCTAAATTACTAATGGCAAAGTCTTCATCAACAAGATGAAAAAGAAGGGGTCCATGTTGTAGGTTTGACCGAATTTGATTAAAATATGACTCCTTTGTCTGGTCTAGAGACTCCTGCAAAATTGAAAATGTAAGACAAGTTAGGTTTACCATTGTACATCTGCTTAAATAAAGAAGAATAGAACTTGTGAGGTCGAAATTAACTGACCCATGCTATACATCTCTTTGTAATAATATATATCAAGAATAAAGTTGAAATTAAATTACCCCATGCAATACAATGCTTCTTTACGAAAGGGACACTATGATAATTGTTGCATTATCTATTAGAAAATATTGTACTGTGCATAGTATATTAGTGGAAATCAAAATTGAGGTAATGTTTTTCAGTTGAAGAATGCCACACACGAACATGCACAATTTCTTGTTAACCAGTTCCAAGAAACAACAGTTTCAATTAGATGCGGACTTAATGATATGTACATTTCATTATTAAAGTAATTTTGTTTTACCTGAGGTATTTTATCTGAATGTGTTCCTACAAGAACTACAAATGGGCGATTCCTTATGGTTCTCTGAGCACCTCTGCTACTTTTTCCATTGCTTTCTTCACTTTTTGTCTGGTCATTCTTAGGAATGATGACATGAGAATGAATCGAATTTAGCCAGTAGACAACATATTCTGCAAGAGAGCAAAACATTTCAGTATAAGATCTTAAAAACAAATTAACAAAGAACCCTTTCATGGGACAGATGTTCACCTGGTTGAAAAGAATTTTCAGAAATTCATGATAATAACATTTCTTCATGGAATTACTCAATTCAGAAATCATCTCTGATTCCTGGGAATTTCAAAGTGGCTGTTCTGGCAGCCACATCAGATGTAAGACTGGCACCATTTTCATTTAGTAGGTAACATTTAATGTCTTTTTGGCAAAAATTCCATCTGAATATCACCAACCGTTCAGGCAGAGTATCAATGACAAAATCTTCAAGATTCTTGCCATGGTGGCCATATTCTGTGTTAGATCAGCGCCAACGTTTAAATTTAGAACCTACTAGAGATCACAAGAATTCTTGGAAATGACTCAAGTGTAGCTCTAAATTTATTGTTAGTTGTGTTATGATAAAATTTGAGAGGAATCAATTATTTAAAATTTATTCATTGTAATTTTAAAATGCTCATTGACGTTTTGGATTAAATCATCATTTTGGTATTATTATGAATTCATTGAAAGACATTCTGGATTATATCACTGCAATATATCTAGACTGTTACAAGTCTACTATATCAGTAATTTTCAATGCTGGAATTCATCTGGAACACTATATACTTCTGGACTTGTGATATAACTTTTTGGACTATTTGGAATCTAATTTACAATACTGCAATTTACTTTTGAATTTTCATTCTGCACTGTAGGAACAAAAATTTCTTCTTAATATTAACTAAACTTGCTGGCTTTGGCTTTTTCTGTTACTTAGATTAAGACCATAGAATCATGACGACACTTTTAGACCTAATGAGTAAATGCCTTCACTCAGGTGTCCCATAGGTTGAAGACAAAAGGATGAAAAGTTGCAGCAAGATTGCCAGAAGGCAATTCCCATGACTACATCCAATGATGTGTGATTCAAGTAGTCCCAAGTTGTAGCAATAGCCTAAACCTTAGTTTTAATTCTCAAGAAATAAAATAAATCATTCTCAATGTGGGACTGATAAGGTCTTTTGATAGTGAGTACATATCAACCTTAAAATGATGACAGCAAAGGAGAAACCTTACAAGAGCAAAAGAGAAGAGTAAAGCCCTCTTTAATTCATTTAGAGTAAGCCAAATGAGCCACTACCGCTCCCCATTAATAGATTATTGTGTAAGAGAGACCCACTGTACTGCAAGAGCAAGTCTCTTCTCAGTGGCAATTTCTTGGGGTTGTCTACCAACAGGTTGAGAAGACTGCTAAAGCAAAGAAATCAGGGCAATAGGAAAGTTATAAGGGTGATTTGAGTCATGGAGATCCTGGCTTGGTGGAGAACCTGCATAATTGTCATCCCACTTAAGACAAAGGATCCACCGCTCAGGCACTGGATAGACACAAAATTGGACATTGCTGTTCAGTTTCACAGCCAACAAGTCCGATAAAGGCCACCCCCCATTTCAGTTGGAAAACTCTGTTGCTGACTACTGCAAAGGCTACTTTGTGATGACCACATGGCCTAATCTGGACAAACTGTCTTCTACAATATTTTGCTCCATGGCTTTCCAGGACTTCATCAGGTGACAAGCCCAGGCCCCAGCTGATATCCCAGCTTGTGAAACACCGAAGTCAAAGGAAGTGGGGGGCCTTAAGTAGCCATTCTGCTATATGGCTGCTTTTTTGTCAGCAGGAAAATTTCTGCCCTAACTCTCAAACCATCTTTGAGTGAAGGAAAAGCAAACAATCTGAATTAGAGTTCACAACAGAAATATTTTTGTGACTTGGGAGAATCCTAGCATCCTATGATAACCCCAACCAAAAGTCCTTACTTCATCCTCTTCCATCACCTGATTAAAGAGGTTGGAAAGAGAAAGGGGCTTAAAAGGGAATAGCTTGCCACAATCAATTCCTCTTAGAACTTGTGTGAGTCACCAGAATAGAAGGGTCATCATTCTCCGGAACTTACTCCAGAGGCAAGATAGGGCTGTACAACCATCTTTAAGTCTTGGGAGAGAAAGAGACATTGAAATAGGGTTTTCATCACCCTGTAATTGTTCAGTGGGGTAATGGGACCAACCACATTATATCATTCATTGGCAAAAAGGACTGAAGATTCTATCTCAACCATTTAAGAGAATGGTGACCTGCCTCATTTTGTTGGACAAGACTGTAAACGGAACAGGTGCAAGACCTACTGTATCTGACATACCTTGAAATCTAGGCTGAGACATCATACTGTCATGGGGAGGGGTGGAGAGGGAAAAGATGAATCAGTACCAGGTAGTTCCAAGATCATCAACCAAATCTTGTGAATGGTACTTGAAGAGCATTGCTCAGCAACTGACCATTGTCTTCCAGTGCCTGGTTATAATTTACTGGTCAATGACCAGTCCAGTGATCATGATCTTACGGACAGAACTATGTTTAATGAACAAAGTCTGCATCAGTCCAGTAGGAAAGAGAATTCTGCTTTTTTTGTCTTCTTGCTCTCAGGAATAGAAAGCAATGCATGAAATGCAAGTATTGCATTACTGCTATTGTAACACACTTTAGTACCTCATAATATCAGTAAGCATTGATTAGGTCTTACCTTGTGTACAACAGGATCCTTTTCCACTCACATCAATGCTACATGACTCCTCTTCAACTGCAGCTGTCAAGTTTTGGTTCATGTCTGTTACAATCAGATATAATGTCCTCCCTGACATAAAAGCCTGATGAGTTGTGTAGAAAAGGGATTGACCAGCAAAATCCAGGAGTGTAACATCAGATGACTTATTCTGGGGGACAGACAAAGATTTTGCCCTCTCTACAAACTTCCTAATTTCATCTGGACAAGTTCTTCCCTCTAACTGCTCTGTTTGTTCAGCATTCTGAGTATCTGTAGCTTCTTTAGGAATGCTTTGCACATCTCTCTCCAAAGGCAGTGGTGTTACAATTTCCTCAGGTGATATCCCATTCCCAGGATCAGTCTCCATCAAAGTAACTGAAGTCTGATTGGTTACAGGACTTGTGTATTTACGAAGTATACTGGCTATTCGACTATCTGTCAAGAAATGTTCATCTGAAAATGACAGAAAAATAAGGAATATATTAAAAAGGAGCAAGAATTATATAAGAACAGTGAATCATAAGCTGTGAGATGTCAAATAAATCTTGTTAATCTCTGTTTTGTAAGAAGATTTTAGCCCTGTAAAAAATTTGCTATGGGTTATCGTTTTAATATATAGTGATATCTCTTTAAAAAGTATGAAGGATTGTGGAAATCATTCAACATTAAGCAGTTATCCTTGAAAACAGATAGAATTGTTCAAAGCATTATTTCAAAAAATGGATAGAATACCTTGTTGGTAAATACAGTAAAGCTCAAGTGTATTTTTGGAATCCCATGTATCAATGTGGGGGACTGAATTAACTGCATGCACTTTCGCTCTGCGATAACGCTCCATGACTGAGCAATAAAATACTAACAAATCACCACCTTGCCTTGGCCGGCATGCCAATAGCATGTCCACCATGGAGCGGTTGATTGGCATTATTGATTGACATTTGAATAGCCAATCATAGAAGACCACCCATAGAAAGACCAACATGTCATGAGTGATTAACAATCTAATACCATTTCAGCAATCAGTGATCTTTATTTCGATGGTATTATATATATGGCCATTAGAAATTAATTTTAAAAGTTGTGTATATTTCATATATTTGGAAAACTTGCACACTGGCTTGATGAGAGGCCCACCTTGCTGAGCTACTACTGAACATTGTGAATGTATCCTTAAACATGAAAAGTAATCCTCTGAGTAATGGACAATTCAATTTCAGATAGCAACAGCTTCTGTCTAAACACATAAAAAACAAAAACACTGAATTTACAGTAAAATGTGAAGCACATGTTTAGTCCTTAAGCAGAATGGCCCAATAACAAGATTGAATATACATTTACACAGCTATCAACTAGTTCGATTCTGAATGCATGTGTACTATAAGGGAATGGCCATTTAATTTTATGGGGCTAAATTATTATTTCCAACATTAGTATTTTGTATTATTTCATTCATCGCAAGACAGGTTTATTACAAAAAGAGCAAGAAATGGCATAGCGTCAATGTTCATACCACAAATCAGAATAAGACAATAGTTTTCAAGCATTGACCTCTCCCACTCTAAAAACTTAATTGTCTAAGGAAGACTTTGCTTCATTGGATGTTCAGCAGAAATCAAGGCAGTGACCATTGGATACTCTGTTATAAAATTTTAGCATCAGAAGATTTCAGCTTGGGAAAAGGTGAGTTTTTATCATATGAATGATTTGGCACATTCTGTTTAATACATGTAGCTCCAATTATGCTCCAGTCATTAACAATGGAAATTTTACTGAATGACATTTGAACAGTCAATGAATAATAACCACCCATGGAAAGATTGTGAATACATGATTTACTATAGGATTAAGTGATCAATGTTGAGAATTTATCCATGTGTATATTTCACTTAATCACTAACAAAGTAAATCAAGTATGATTGTGATTGTTGGTGATTAGGTTAAATTTACTCATCAATAAATACCCATGCATAAACATTTAATCCTTATAATTCCAATTTACTTTCCTTCTCTCATTAGATCAGTTTATTTCATCCACAAAGCATTCACCTTTATGTAGATCAAATTTTTCTTTCATTAGCCTCCTAATTGCAACAGAATACACAGCCCAATCTTCACTAGCTGAGAGTTGTTGATTCTTTATACACTAATATAGGGTATAGTATCTTAG
>QKMX01349320.1:704-12661 GCA_003401595.1 Venustaconcha ellipsiformis
GTCTAGCACTTAGGCATCATGCTGCAGACATGTAGCATCATTTTCCACCTTGTCATATTATCGTGACACCAGGCCAACCAGTCTTAACACCAACCTCTGAATGATGAACACCTAGCAAGACAGCTGCTAGTACCATTTTATAAGTATTTGTTATGACTCGACCGGGGTTTGGACCCGTGACCTACTGCATCCGAGGCTTACGCGATATCCACCAGGCAATCGGTGCAGTCAAGAAAAACGTAACGTCATCAATTCATACTCAGTTTACCTGTGCTAATATAAATATAATGTATCTTTTTCAATAGATTTCCGATGTCACCTATGTGAAAGGTATGCTTGCTTTTATCATTCTTTTCTGGAAATATTGATCCCATTTAACAACAAATTTTACAAGAGGAATTTTCTATAATGTTAATGACTTTTTCGTGTTATACACATTTTCGGAAAAGATGGTTTTAATTAGTTTTATATCTTTACTTTCATCAGTATATAAAGCAAAGAGAATCTTTTTAATCCTTTTAAAATTGAGCTTTAGTGCTTTGTAAAAAAGCGACTCATAAAGATAATCGAACTTAAAATAAATGATGACACTCTAAGTTGTATTTTGGTTTCACACTAAACGTAGGGCATCGAGGACATGACATTTTCATTAGTGCCGTTATTTCTTACATGCACTGTTCACATCATGTACCCTCGAAATGAAACTCATAATTTACCATTCATATGTTTAAAGATAATTACATTGTATAGTCACTGTTAGTAATGGACAGTTTTCCTCTCTGTTGTTGATAGAATGAAACATTGGTTTATTTATTTTCCAATCAAAAGGAATTAATAACTACAATGTATACTTGTATATTGCATTTTATATCTTGATTTGTTCATATTGTTTTAAATGTCAAGTTATGCATATGATTGTCAAACCCGAATGATATGCTTTAATAGCTATTTTACCTTAAGATGGATTTTGACTTCTGTTATTCTGAAAGTAATTAGCGTAATTTTACTTGAAACTCGATATTATTGTTTTTACTCTAGTGTCATACCTTTGGGCGTATACGTAATAGCAGTGTGTCTGCATTTAGAGAATATTTATCCTGCTTAAATGGTTTTCGTCTTACCTATTGACTATTTTCATGTTATGGAACTTGCAAAAAGCACCTCAACTAAAATGACTTTTGATGTTCCTGTTAGCTTCCTGACAGAGACAACATAATATGTTCTGCAAGACTGATAAAGCAAGAAAAATAACTTTAACTACATGCAACGTTTTAAAACAACTACATGCTAATAGCTTATGTGTACCTGAACATTTACAAACCTATCTCAATATAATATTATTTGTGCAAATAACATCTCAATTCATTGGAAAACCACAATTTCAAATGTATTAAATTAATAATTGATTACTAGTCAGTACTATGCCTTTTGAACCGTATATGTGGAGGTGGTGGTGAGGAGAATCGCTAAAGTAGCTTTGAGGAGTTGGGGCAAAGAAACTAGTAAATTGAACTAATAGTTTATAGTTTTGTGGCTACGTTAGAAATACAAATTATGAAACAAATGCGGACAAGTATCCTAAAATCAAGACGTTAATGACAATTCGAGGGGGATAAAACCGCTGTGCAGACGAGTAAATAAAGATATAGGATATATTGATCTCCATTATACTAGTCATGGCACATGTAAAACTGTACACATTGCACCCAAACTTAAACCACGGGTAGTCGAAGCAAATTATACACCATGTATTTTCACTTTAATTTTGCAAACAAGGCCTTTGTTCCTGAGAAAAAAAGTCTATTCATCTTTAGAATTTACCATAGACCCAATCACAAACAAAACTAACCGTTTGAAGTGTGTACAGACTCATAAGCTGTGGTATTCAGCATCTCCAGTTTTTTGTGTGTTTTAGTACAATTATTATCGCAAACACACATTTCCTAAACACTAAACATGCCACAATGGCCAATATGGATTTAACATGGTGCAAAGAAAATTGTTGATACCTATATATTACAATCCAGTACATTAGTCATACCAGTTTAGGGATTAGAATACGATTTTATCACAGAGAAACGAAAGCAAGAAAGGATATTACAGCAAAATGAAAGCCAGACGATGCTTTATAAGCTTACATACTACCTACTGCTTGTATTCTTTACGGTTTATATTTTATTAAGGCCAATTTTATGAATGCATATTTATCTGAGAAATATTAGACCTTTTCTGAAATTGTAAATTATGCATTTTTCAATTAACTGCTGTTACAAAAAGGTTTCAGTCTTATGTCGTAGAATTAATTCATTTAATATGCTTAAAACTAAGAAAGTAAAATGAATGAGTTCCCCAGATAATATCAAACCATGAATGATTCTCAAATAATGCAGATATGTGGTGGATATGATGGCTCAATTATGCTCAGAACTACAGCACAAATGGATATGGTTTTAGAAATAATGTTGCTACATTGACAACAATAAATTTTACGATACTTCAGGCTGCGGAAATCAAGACAGAAAAAGCATCTGATTCCTGACATAAAATCTAATGGTTCCAATCTTAACTCTCCATTTGAAGGTAATGAAAGATCAGTATTTATATCAAGTACCCCATGTGCAACTCAAAAGAAATGATCTGGTTTATAGTTATTTATATTTTGACATGTTAAACGTGACAAGTTTAAATAAACATTAAACGAAACAATAATTTTTCAGTATTCAAGGAAAGACATGTGACTGTTGTGCTTAATGCCACATACAACGAAATGGAATATGTGAGTATTCTAAATTTAGTCATCTGCATATTGCTGTGCTTCCTTCTGCATTCATAAAGCGGGACTAACTAATGAAAACATGGCATATCTTGCAATCGTTTGCTTTCTTTATGCCATTATACTTGAAATGCTAATTACTATGCTAGATATCACTGTACTATACACCTATAATATAGATTGTGATCATGATCATTATATATAAGAGAGCTGCATCTAAGTTATGAAAGTTACAAAATGCTCAAGCAATTATTTTATGGTTTCTTTGGTGTGCTTTCAAGTGACCAATTCTCATCATATAATAAAATATGCAACGAGAATAATAATGTGCAGGGGATATTCATTGTATTTACAAAAGCCAAGATGTCAAAGTTATCTTAATCAAGATAATCAGTTTGTCATTAAAATAATAACAGTAATGTTTACACTGTTTTAAGAAATTATGCAGGCTTGAAATTTGCGGATGCATGTCATTCTGGTAGCTTTATGAGACAGCGTTAGTTTCTGCTGTTATATTACTGTGCAATCATCAGCATCTCCAAGCAAACACAAGGTGGTAAAGATGACGCAATATATAAGGAACAAGTTATAAAGAAACATACTCATCATATGACTCTAAAAATCTATTGTATGCATTGTCAAAGATTAAAGTATTAAATATTTTCAATCTAACTAAGCCGCTTGCAAATTAATTCACATGGACACTTTACTCTCTATGTGACGCTCTTGTCGCGTGATTTCTCCAACAGTATATATTACCAATATAAGGATAATCGTACTTTAAATGCAAAATAAGATGTTATAGTGCATTCTTCACATGAAAGATAAAACATTCCCATGAGATGAATTTGTATCTAATATTGTTTGCTTTGTTCCTCATATGTATTATCGATACAATATTGACTGTTTTGGAGATTACCTACAAGGTAAAAGAAGGAAACTTATTGATTTCATCCACCATATGGGTCGTTACTTGGTAGACTCAAGAACCCTTATGGTAATAAATAGAGTTGTAGAGTTGAAAAGATGGATCATCAAAAACAAAAGAACAATGTGAAAATTACTTTAAAGGTATCTGAGGGATATTAAATACAAAGAATGCATAAGGGTATAGGTGGAAAAGAGATTGTTTGTTATCAATCTGGGCCTTAACATAAAAAAGTAAAATCAACAACTTGATTAAAATCAGCAAACAATTTATTTTTCTAGAATACAAAGTGCGAATTCCAAAAACACATTATTGCAGATTAAATTACAAATAATCATAAATGTCCTATTCAATGTCTAGGAATATATTATGTACCAAATCAATAGTAATAGTCATGAATGTCCTGGCATATAACAACGACGGAATCCTGAGTGTCATTGAATGAGTTCAGAAAATTCAAAAGTAATAAAAAGCAAGTGAACACTTTTGTATTCCCAATACATAATTTTAAGGGATAATTCCTCTCGAATTGTTTCTAATAAACACATATATATGTGAACATTTGCAAAATCAGACAAACTACTTTCACGCTCGTTAGAAGTGATCATAGATGTTTCTTTTTTTTAGTAGTGCCTGAACTTGTCTGTAGATTCTGAATATCAGCAAAACAATATTTCCAACACGTAACTAGTTGTTTAAATTTATTATGTATATATAATTGTGCACACTAAAATCGGTAAAGTGGGGGTGGGGTGAATAATCCAGAGAGACAATTAAATTTAAGTCAGTTCTGTGATTGGATTGGAATTTCTCCCTCAGACATATACTAGGTTATTTTGGACTTCCAATGTACAATGGGACAAATTACAAGTATGTGTTGATACATATTAATAAATAAGATTTTTTAATCTTTCTTAGGGTTGTGCTTTTCAGGATGCTGGTTAGAACAAATACTTATTTACATGTACTGTATAAAAACTATTTATTGATGAAGATGAAAGCCACTTGGAATCGATTTTTCGCAAATATAAAGAGGGACTGCAGACCTAAGTTTCAGTATGAATTCAAAATGGTGAAGAACATGAAGGCCATCTTACACTATGGCATGATCCATCGTCCATAGTGTTCTGAATCGCTTCATATTGTCTGCCCTGCCAAATAGTTGACCAAAATAACTCACCCACCTATTGAGTGACTTCCACACCAACCATGAACAAATTATATTGAACTTATATATACATTGGCCTAGTCAGTTTTAATAAACCAGAGAGGAACGTTTCATGCCAAACTCTACAACAATTGTGTATTGGGAGGATACTTTTCTTTTTATTAATGATATATCAAGATGCTTCAAACTTTTCATCAATGATTGTTATAAAACCATTAACAAAACGTTTGTATTGGGTGTGAACCGGTGGAAAAGTTTTTCGCTTTGTATTCAGATCCATCGGCTTAACAGTATATGATTCACTCTGTTAGAAGAGGATGCCTAGGCCAGGATGATGTTTCAGTATCGTACAACCAAGTGATACACTTATTCTTAATTTATGTACAACCGTTTAGATTGATTTTATTTATTTTTGTCTGAATGGCCTCTAATGAACCAGTTGGAAAAAACAGTTTTGTCAACATTTCCAGAAAAAAAAACATGTAAAACTTGATCAAACTTTACAGATATTAGTTTTTGGCAACAGTTTTGAGAGCTGGTCATTTAAGCCTTTCATTCTTACAAACAAGGCTCATGTGAAACAAATTAGGTATAACATTTGTATAAGGACAATAACATGTAACAGTTCCTTAAATGCTTTACTTATATTAATTGATTCAACCATAGAGTATAATTTTGTGATTCTGCACTGCAGTTCAGTATTACCAGTGATATTAAAATGTACAGAAATTAATTATTTACTTTGATAGTGCTATGATTCGATACGTTTGGACTGCCAGCATCATTAATGTATCAAAATGTCATTGTCCATGAACTCACATGAATGCGTTCACAATAGTCACATATTTTTTTAGTCCAGTGTCTACTTTGCAGTTCTAGTTAATAATTCAAACAAGTGTCTTCTCTCAAAGTATGTCTAACGTAACATTAAATATATCTGCAGACTGATGTTAGAACAAGGATATATTGAATGACTATTCAAAATAGAAATGAATTAATTGCTAAATTCTTTCCTCATATACCCATATATGGGACAAAACCACGATTTGTTCCTACTCATTATGTGCCATTTTTATAAGAGAATCCATGTGACCTACCCATCCAATCATTAATAACTAAATTTTTCTAAGAACCCTATCAATATTGTTATGAGTCGATACTCTTAAAATAAGTAATAGAAAAGTACGACCACTAGCTTTGTACAATTTAACAATTATTTTCTTTTTGCCTAGAATACAAAGTAAAAAATGAGAAAAACAAATTTACGTTTTAACGAATTAAATCAAAACATATTCCATGAATTAAAAATCAGAAGTTCTTTCAATGAATGGTTCTGAATAAATCTCAATTCAAATCCCGATGAAATTCAAAATGGAAGGGGATGGCGGTCTTTTGTTGAATCACAGAAAATATTATTCCACTTTAGAATTCCATTTAATTTTTCTGTCCAAGAATTATGTCAGAGCACTTTTGTATTTCCAGAGAAAATGATCACTTGAATTCGATAATTTGACGAAAATAAAATTCAGCCGAAACTGGACACAACATAATGCAACTTAACGCGTCAGATGTTTAAGCGCGAATGAAAGAATTCTTATCAAAATATCAGTTTTTAAGACTAATTAGGACGCAGAACAGATTCTTGGATGAGGGTCAAAAGTTTATTCTTCTGGGAAATAATAGACGTTTTTAACCAATTGACATGTGCTTCATATTACGTAGTCCTGGTATAACCTTGACTCACTGATTCTTACTCTAAGAAAGATTTTAAAAATTAATTATTGTTGTTTACAAAAACTTTCACTGAGTTTGGAACAATGGTCAGCAACTAGACACAATATTTCAATTCTGGACAATGTCAAATCAAGTAAACAATGTTACATTACAATAACATGTAATAGAATTAAAAAGAAATTAAAATTCACAGACAAATTAAATTAAATTAAATTAAATATTTATAATAGTATATCTATGTTTTTCAATATATTTTTGTTATTTAAAAAATGTTATGTTAATTTACCAGTATATATTACGTTGCATGTTTTTAACAATCTTGATTACAATTTATTTAAGTTCGAGTAATGAGAAACAATGTTTGGACTCTATTTTCTCATTTTCCACATACGTTACCAATGTTATATGTACATATGCTTGTATGTTTGTCTTTCAAATTGATATGTCCAAGGTAATGAATAAAATAATTCATAACATGACCAATTTAAATGTTCGACATATGTATTTTGTTTTGTCTAAATATCACAATTTTCTATTATATTTTTCGTCTTCTTTACATTGCTCTCTAGATGTTTCCGATCCTTCATACATGCATTGGAATACCAGCAAAAAAGGCAAGCAAGATCAAAGTTAATAAAAATCTCTAGTAATTATGTAAAGAAATCGTACCAGTTAATCACAAACATACAAAACGTAACGAGTTTACAATCACTCTAGCTACTAATTTAGATCAATACATGTCCAAACTGAAATAAACATATGTGACAAATTAAAGAATTCACACATCTGTTGTATTTCTTAAGTATAATCTTTTATTTTATTAACAGGGATGCAAATTTAAATTTTGCTAATTATCACAAAAATGTCACGCTGTTTTGTCTGACATTTTCTCAAAAATCGTCATATTAAATTAAAAAAAATGATGGTTAATCTCACAAAAACATACATCATTAGAATTAATAAAATAAATATATATTGATACAGTGTTTTCTGCTTAATGCCCATTATTCTCCATTGATTAGGATCATATTAATGTTTTTGTTTCTTAAATTGTGTATGCAGATGAATTCTGTGCATGTCATCTGTGGTGTAACTGATGTACCACAGCGCAAAGGACACCTCCAAGATTATCTAGAGGGCATGATCTATCATCAAAGAGGCTTAACATCTGGAGAAAGTATCATCTTTTGGCGTGAATTACCTAATGCCATGCTACAATTATTTGGTACTCCAACATTAGATAGGCAGGTGAGGGTCCTGATTTTTCATTTACAAAAGTTCAAGTTTACGTTATTGTTTTCATTTCATGAAAGTCAAGCATTACTCAAGTCATTGTAAAATATATTTCAGGCAACGTATCAAGTGTGTAAGAAATGGGTACTGCTCTATTTCTACAAAAAATTATTTGGGTATGAGTACAATGTTAAAATGAATAAATGTATGCGTTTGAAGATGTTTAATTTTACCTTGAAATATTGCCCATAAGCAGTCTACCTTTTCCTTTATGGTTTAAGCAATCGAAGTAAAATTTTTATATTTCATGACTAAGTTGCTAATACAAATTAATGAGCAAATAGGTGAAGTCTCATTTAAGGGTCATTGTATTCAAGTGTTGCATGGTCTGAACAAACACTCTGGAATATTACGCTCGACTTAGGCACGGTATGTACAGTGACACGGTGTGTTCAGCTCTTCAGGCACATTAAAGTACTGCAAGATGATTCAGACTAATGGAGTGTTTCTTTAGCCAATCACTGCCATTATCTATCTGCCACCACCAGCTTTTAAGTCCCTATTGTGCACACCCTCATTGTACCAGTCGTGCTTGTTGTTGTTGCACGATACGCCAGATATGTGGCATCAGGCATCCAAATGGTTCATTGGCACTTACCTCGACATGGTGTTGATGTCAACAGCTGGTCCAATATCAAGCAATGTCCGAGGACAGAAAAACCTTTATTTCATGGGAACTTATTCATTCGAAGCACTAGCATCTTTTAGAGGCTATATGGAATTTCTACATTTGTGGCACAAAGACAGCGACATTTTACGAATTGTATATGGCGTGGGCCCAAAGGAAGCTGCTGCCAACCAAGCGCAGGAGACCCCACTCGCGAACATATCAGATTTGTAGGCGTTTCTCAGAGAATCGCTAGAATGTCCATGAGCATAGACTTGATCAGTTTGTCTCCTTCTCACAAAAACTAGAAGGACCTGTTGTCAAGAGATAGTGATAAGAACATAATGCCCAAATAACTGACGGACCTTTGACCATGATGGGTATAAAGGAACTAGAGACCAGAGAATCAAGGGTACACAGCCCAAGATAAGATATAAGATATTCCAGAAAAGGGTCATCATCATAAGAGAAACGACTATGAGTCTGCTTGCAGAATATGGCTAGTTCTAGTGGCAATGGTGCCCGAAGGAGCAGGTGAGGCAATATGCAAGGAAGAGGATTTTTTGAAGTCCGTAACCAATCAAAACACATGCAGATTATACAGAGGATGGTAATAATTTAATGATACACAGTTGTATGAGAGTGGTGTCCACTATTGTACAAAGTTAGGAATCTTTCTTATTATTGACCAATGCAGTTTGAGCTGGAGTTCAAGAGTGGAAACATTAGTTTGCACATGTTGGAGGAAATATTGATATCTATAGAAGTGGAAACAACATCAGGACTAAATTGTGCACAGAAATGTGCCTGTCGTAGACTGCGTGAGGTCTTTTTTACTACAATGCAGAAGAAGTTGTGACCCACATGGAAACTCTCCTCGTCCACTACTTGTCCTGTAATAGGTACTAGGACCTGGACAAAGAGGCAGGCATCTGAGCCGAGGAGATATTATGGACGAAGGCACATTCCAGGCATTAGAGGGAAATGTAATAAATTGGCCTCTCACGAGCTATGAACAATATTGAGGAATGTGTTGACCCATCTTCGTGCTATGTATTAACAGTCCTCACCACAGACCACCCAAATAGTCTTGGCAGGCTCAAACCAGCCAGCAAATTGACATGATGTTTCAGACTCAGGTCGAAGCATTTGCTTTAGCGCCACTGCGGATCTACTACATGTGGCCAAATATCTGCGTCAATCCATTTTGATGGCATCCCAGCCAACCACCTACTTGTATTTTTCGGCAGCGTTTGCATGACTTTGAAGGCCATTTGAGTTTCATCAGGCTTTTATGAAAGGTCAACGGTAGATCATGAAGCATGTAGAAGCTGCTGATTCTGTTCTTTGCCTAATCTTGAAGGTTCGTGTATATTAAGTCTCCTTGACCAGTATCTCACTAGTCCTGCATGGATTTCAGGTCAGCAACACCTCAGGCATTAGCTACATGTTCAGAATCTTCGTCTCAGACCCGATCCCAGGCAAAATCCCTGCCCATCCACTGCCCTACAGATATCCCACAGCCTATGTTTCACATTGACTGACCAGTCGAGCCACCTGATGCACCTGCAGAGTGAAACATATCCAATCGGCCTCAACATCTTTAACCACATCAAAGCATGCAATCCCAGTATGGATGCTGGACTCCCAATGAAACTTATGGTGAGTGTAGGATGGTGGGGTTTTGTCGACATTTTTCAGATCCATCCTCAGCGTAGTCGCAAAAGGTGGCATCAGCACTGACTGGAAACTACCACAAAGGCTGTGACTCCTCGGACGGTCGGCACAGACAAACCAATCCTTGCCCTTAAGGTTGTTAGAAGGTTATGATAAAGGCAACAAAAGTAAAGCAATGTAGCTTCCCTCTACTGGTGGCCATGCCATCTGATAAACTGGTCGCTATCAGCGACATTGCTTGCCAAATGATTCTGGCAGGCAACACCATTTTCGCTAACTATAAACTCCAAACTGCTCTGCTTTCCATATTACCTCAGGTGTACCCCAAGATTGTTGGCCAGCTTGGCATTCGAGCACGATTCTCACTGATCTAGAGAAGACAAGATTTATCTAGCCATGAGCAACCATTAGATGCTCTGCCTCAAGCACATCTGCATTATTATGATCATCTCCTGCTTGGCACACTATAGCCTTCGCCTCCATTACTTCAACCTTGAACTTGACAGTCAGTCTTGGACATGTACTTTTAAGCCCTCGTCCTGATCATCCCCCATAATACCATCTACTTTGTTTTCGCCGTCATCTATACAGATAAAACAAGGCTGATTGAGGGGTTAGTGAACAAGCTAGGATAGTAGTTGCCCCAACATATCACACAGATTAAAGCACAGTGCATGTACACACATTCTCGCAATTCAATGCAAATAACACTGTTTCCATTACCAAGGTCAGCTAGTCTTTGGTGATGATTTGACGCTTACGCGCTTCACAGGCACCAGTCTAGTATGCCAACAGTAGCCCACGATAAACGCTGCCGCATTGGCACTAAGGCCATGCAATGTGTCAACCCTGATTTGTCGCAATTATGAAGGTTATTTCCTGATGACTACCACCAAGTGACATAGATCTCTGTTCTAGCGGCCTGTCGTAAGGCGTCGGCCCTGGGCGAAGATGGACATCAGGCTGTCCAAAAATGTACCGGCAGAAAATGATTAAATATCTGACTCGCACAGCATTAGTAAGACCCCTTCCGATTTTGACTTGCGGATTGCCAGGGCAACTCTTTGCTAAAAGAGATAGAGTGCATGCTGCAATGCAATAATAACTGACTTTGGTCCTCACATACCTGCAGAATTCACTGGATGGCAATATGGGTAAGGCCTCACTGCCTGTTCTATTTCAACTTGTATGACCGAGACCCGTCGCCAGTCCTCACTGTGTTTCTGCTCCCACCCCATGGTGGCAATCCATTTATTATTCTGATCACCCACTCAACACATCTTTAGACCATTCTCATTCTGTGACTCACATCCATTAATGTGATGTAGGTACTGAATCGCGATCTGACATTTGGTGCACTGCTTGATGCTTCGATGTTAATCCTCTGGTTTGTTTAGAAAGTTGACGGCAAAGATCTTACGCGTCATACTGGCTGACAGCTATGGGCAGTACATACAACTCCTGTGGATCTTGCCCATTAAGCCACCAAATCCGAGCTGATTAAGGCCAGTGGTTATCCGGACCCAAAGGAACTGGTTGTTTTCATCAAAATCAAAGGGACATGGTTGTATTCCCTGATAACAGCAGGAAGCAGAGGGAGGAAAAAAGCAGCTTCTCCATTTTCGACCCAGATGGGTAGCTGCAAAACTGCAACAATCATTATGTGTTTAAGAATTAGATAATAATCAGGTATAAATGGACAATGTGAAATAGCCCTTAGTGGCCAAGTGATCTAATGCGCTGTCCGTTACGGATCACTACCATCTCACCTCTGTCT
>QKMX01349332.1:28069-40275 GCA_003401595.1 Venustaconcha ellipsiformis
TATTATTATTATTATTATTATTATTATTATATTTAAGATAACTTTTATTTCAGAGAACAATGTTGGGACAGTCTGTGAGAAGGTGTGGCCACAAGAAGGGCACTTGGGACACTAACCCAGACTGCCTCATGATCTCAAAGTGCAGACATAAGAATCATTGCACTTTTAGCACAATATGGACTAATGAAATCAGGAATCTAGTTGATTCCAGAAATATGTATAGAGGGCAGGGGACATGTTAATTTCCCTCAAAGACTGAATTTTCAGGTTTTTCTCATGTGTTCATGAAGCCTGTTGTGTGAAGACTAGTTATTCAGCACTGATGAACACTCCCAGCTTGCTTATGGGACTAGTCTCCGTGGAGACAGATAAGACATTTCCCATTAGTGTGAATGAATATTTGAAGAGTAGATTGCCTCTTACCATGAGGGAGAAGTTGAAAACCCCTCACATTCACATTAGCATGATGCTGCCCTCCATGAGGAAGGAAGTGCACCACTCATTTAAGGATATTGTGATGCTGCCCTCCATGAGGAAGGAAGTGCACCACTCTTCTAAGGATAGTGTGATGCTGCCTTCCATGAGGAAGGAAGTGGACCACTCTTTTAAAGATATTGTGATGCTGCCTTCCATGAGGAAGGAAGTGCACCACTCTTAAGTATATTGTGATGCTGCCTTCCATGAGGAAGGAAGTGCACCACTCTTTTAAGGATATTGTGATGCTGCCCTCCATGAGGAAGGTAGTGCACCACTCTTTTAAGGATAATATGATGCTGCCTTCCATGAGGAAGTACACCATTCTTCTCTTTATGGTGTAAAGGTGCCTTCCATAAGGAAAATTGTTCTGCTTATCTCAGGATAGCATGATATCAGCAAGGAAGTAGGTCCACCACTTTGTCTTAGGATAGCATGATGCTGCCTTCAGTGAGAAAGGAAGTGCACTGCTCATCTCAGGGTAGCATGTTGCTTCCTTCCACAAGGAAGGACATGCACTGCTTACCCTAAGGTAGCGTGTCATATCCTCCTGAATGGGGTGGACAGAATACAACGTGATGAGTGAAGAAGATGAACTAGGCAGACATACATTTGCCCTACTAACCTCACCATCTTCTGTAAGTTGAATGAAAAGGAGAAAATCTGGCACCTTGATATGGTGGTTAATGATGTTTACCACCATTCACCGGCAGAATGGTGTCCAAAACTATCTGGCTTACAGGCCATAAACCACAACAAGATCTATGTTTTCCTCATTCCTCTATGATTGAGGAAATATCACTGAGGTTTTGTCAGGCCAAGACATTGCACAGTGACATAGAGGGTGGTCTTTTCCTTCTAAACAGAGATCTATGGTCTGTGCCTCAAGTTACTGGGTTTATTCCCTGGAGAGGTCCATTAAACCTCTCCAGTTGGATGCAGGTATGTCCCAAGTGGGTATTTCAACTGGAGCCTGGTTATGCTTTCCAATTTAAGCAAATAAAGCTGTGGAGCAGAAAGTCTGGATTCTGGACACCATACTTTCCTATACTAACCTCTTTTTAGCTATGTCATTTAGTGTGCTGAAGGAGGATGCTCTGAACCCAGCCACACTACAGTGTGTGGTGGAAGATGTGACCAAGGCATCCTAGCTTTCACCTTCTGTCACCAAAGCTTTATTGGTGGAACTTTCACACATCTGCTGTCACATTGCACTGGACTCCTCATTTAACCACAGTCAATACCTTCAGCCATGTGTACCTGTTTGGAGGTCTCATCCCTAACTGGACTTTACAAGCTTTGAAGGATTATCAGTATTGATCTTGGCCCATAGCAATTGGCTAGGAAGTGTACTCATACAAATTGCTCGCTGGGGCTATCTGATCAAATTTCAAAACAGATACAGCCACAATCCAAAGCCACAATCCAATGTGCAACATCAACTGAGACTTTCTTATCAGTAAGGTACATGGCATGGAAGGCCACTAGGAGGAAGTTCTTTAACCCACCTAACTTTCCTAAGTTGAGGGACAGACAACCCTAGTGATGTATGCCCTCTCCTGCCATGCATTCCTCACCCAAACATGCCCGTAAATGCTTGTCTAAGCCATTGTTTGGAGGCTTTGCCCGGCATCACTTATGATGGGTGGGTACTTTAATGTGAACAAGGGTTAGTGACTTTAGCTTGGGAACAATTCCCTCTATCAAGCACCACTATGTTTTTTTCACCAGTCCAATCTGGTGAAATCAGGGAAAAGGTGCACACCATATTGCATTTTAGAGGGTCATGAATGATCAGTCTCATGCATTCTACTTTCCATATATTCCCAGTCACTAAGAAAAGCAGGCAATTTTTCATCATAATCAATCTCTTCTTGTTAAACCAGTTTCTTCTGGTAGAGCATTAATGATGGAGACTTCAATCTGGTACATTGCATCTGTCAGGTTCAGCACTCTCCACCAACCTTCAGAAGGCCTCTTTGCATAACCTGATATTTCCTCCACTTTGAAAAAACCTATGGTTTTGCATGGAATGGGAAGGTTTCACACCCAGGGTTTTCACTTGGCTTATGGGGAGTAGTAGTGTCTTTCCTCCAATAACTGGGAACTCCAGTTCTCTGTTGCTTTGATGATTGACTGTTCCACAATGTTCAGGTTCAGTCCCACTAATAAGATCTGTTAGATTGTTGGTCTGCAGTAACTTGGTTGGGTCTCTTACCAACCTCAAAAGGGCCATGACAGGACCTTGTTTTGTGGGAATTAACATCCTCATGAAACAGGCCTTAGTCAAGGTCCCACAGGTTTGCATAGATCAAATCCTGGCACTATTAGAGGCTCTATGAGCATAAACATAGTTGTCTGCTTGTCTCTAACTATCCTTATTGGTAACCTTGAAAATGCCACTGCCAGTCTGGTTTCCTTTTGTCATCTCATTATGCACACTCTGCACTTGCTCCTTCTCACAAGGTGAAACTGATAGAAATTTTGTTTCATCAGATCTGATTCATCTGGGTCCAGATTTTCATTTCCATTTGCATTGGTGGATGAATCATTCATGACAGATTCCTGACTCGGGTCCCCATATATGCAGCTGAACCCCATGTTTTACTATTTACCACAACTAGATTCCAGTTGGGTGCTCATTCACCCAAGGACATATGCTTCCAAGATCATTGGGCTCAGGATGAATCATCTCTCCACATCGACATCTAGAAATGAAAGCTGTATTTCCAACATTGCAAAGGTGCATCAACATAGTAAGGGGCTGATGTGTCATGGTCTCCACCAACAAAATGTCTGCTGTAGCATATATCCAGTGTCAAGGAGGCTCACATTGCTCCTTCTGTTTGTGAAGAGGTTTGAAACCTCCATTGCTGGGTACCTTGGAAGGGATTACCTTCCAAGCCAGCCACATTCAGTGTGAAAGGATATTTTGGAGGAAGAAGAACATATTAACAGACAGTTTGTCCAGGTTGGCAAAACAGTCCTCGTGGAACGGTTTCTTTGTTGCTCCACAACTGAGTCTCTTCTCTCATTATGTGGCAAGCTACTGGAAGAATTATTTGCAACCAGGCTTATCAACAGACTTTCCTTTTATATTTCTCCTGTCCTAGACCAGAGAGCATTCAGCTTTCAGTGGGATCATCTTTTTACATGTTTTTCCACCATTTCAACTGCTACCAGAACTTCACTTGCCCATATTATTCTCATAGACCCTCAGTGGCACCAATCATTGTGGTTCAGTGATCTTGCCAAATGCCTCCTCCCACCCCACTCTGATGTATATTGCTAAATGTCCTCCTCCCACCCCACTCTGATATATATTGCCAAATGCCATCCTCCCACCCCACTCTGATATATATTGCCAAATGCCCTCCTCCCACCCCACTTTGATATCTTGGCATAATCATCGCCTTGGAAAAAGATGATGGATATGTACGTAGGTATGTGAGGTGCATAATTGGACCACATCTTATTGACAATTCTCTACTCTGTGTGAGGATGTATTCACATAGAAGGGGCAATATTTGTTAACATGAAGAAAGGAAAAACTATGCAGTAGCAACAGGTAAGTATTGTGGTATTAAAATTAGTTTTAACACCACCACCCCAAGTACATTATCACTGCTCATTCTGAATGGATGGTCGCATCAACATAGAGTTTTCACAAAAAGACCTTTTATGATGTCTGCAATAATTGATCCTGAATAAAAAGGGTGCCAATATAAAATCCAGCTTTAAAATCTTGTTGTTGCTACAAAATAATACTGATGGTTTCAACACTCAACTGTTGGAGAAAAAAAATGCTCTTATCTTGGATACCTGGATGTTTGTTTTGACCAGTAGAGTATCAGTCCCATTGAAGGACTCTTGTTTTTCAGGGTCAAAGAATAGGCATTGGAATATAAGGAAAGTACAGAATTTAGAATTATTCAGCATCATCTGGCAACCAGTTTTTTGAATCAGCTGCTACAAACCCATTACATCTCTACAAACCCATTACATCTGTAGTTGTTTTAGAAAACTAACCCAGATTCAGATTGTTACTTCAACTTTTGGGCTGGTGGTGTAATGACCATGACGACCTGGTGTACTATCCATTGGGAGTTCATGCTTTATTAGTTATGTCATTCTGTAAAAACCAGTATAAACTCTTGTCTTCTGAACTTTGTTTAGTTTTGGGAGTTCTTTAACTTCCAGTTTTATTTGTGAGATAGTTTTGAGTTGCAAAGGCTGGTGTTTATTATGATTGCCATAGCAACCAGAAACAAAAAGAATAAAAAAGAAGGCAAGTTAACTTACACTTGTACCTGTAAGGGGCTTCCAAATGGACAATTTGTGTTGAATTCAGGTAGCCCATGAGCCCCCAAAATGCTGTGTACAGACTACCACTTGTTGAAATAAGGCAGCGTTGTGGGCTTCCAAAATGCTTGGAATTTATTGCCCTATATGGAATTCAGGTAGAGGCTGCAACATGATGTCATGTTTTTCAGAATTTACTGTAGCTGAAAAAGTATTTATAAATGAGAACATTTTGTCATGTAACAGTGGAAAAGTGTGGTCTGAAATTTAACAATGTCATATTAAAGCATGTTCCCAGGGCTATTGAATTTAAGTTGGACTATCAATTTCTTTTCACTAGAAGAGCACTGGGCTACATTATGATATGGAAATATGCAAGTCCTTGCTGTTTACAGCAGGGTAGGGTTGAGAAAGTTAGGTTAGTTGCTAATTCAAGGATATAGCAATAATGCCAATGAGAATCAATTTTATGACTTAATTGCCCTAGTGTCTGCTCTCTGTTACTAAGAATAGTTTGTGCTGCTAATAATAAGGCATTTTCTATCATTGGCTCTCATGCCTTTTGGCCATAAAAGGTAGTCAAGATATGTAAAAGGACTTGAAACAAAATATAATACTGAGAGAAATTAGTCAGATTGGTTACCTCCATTTATATAGTTTGACAGCTTTTTATGGTATACTTTAAATAAGATGGAATTATTTCAATAGAATGTTCATTAAAAGTATTTGCTTAAATATTTTCACAATAAATTTGTTTTCAATTCTCTTTTAAGAGATAAATAGAAGAAAAGATCCAAAATATTCATATGTGATTAGAGGTATATTGGTAATTTGTTATGAAAATTAAAGGGAAACATGATTTTAAAAAATTTCACAGGTTCACTTTTTTGATTCTGCTTCAAGCCCTTAGCCTTTTCAAAACTTTGAATAAAAAGCTGACTTGAGTGACACTTTTTTCTCTATGAATTGGATCCTAATAAAATGTTTTAAATTTAATAATACTCCATTTTCTTTCTTTCTCTTTAATTAATATGAGAGTATATATTAGCAACATACTATTCTTTCACTTTTTCATGGGTAATGTTTTGAGAATGATAATCATACCTTTGTTTGACTTTCTCTCTGACTTTGGTTTAAAAAAATGATCAAATTGTTTCTCATTGAATCCTCATTTAATCAAATTTTGATCAATTAATTGTGAATAAATATTAATATTTGGCATCTGTGGTGGCGACTATACTTCATGTAATTAATTTCATTTGCAGTAAGAATAGTTTTCTGCACATCAAAAAAATAATTTTTGAAGAATGCAGTGGAAATAATTTTCTTTGTGGCAAAATAATTTTATTCACAAAGAAAATTATGAAGTCATTTTACTTGTTGATAAAATATTTTCAGTCTTGTTGGAAATCATTTTCTTTCAGTAAAAAGTATATTGATTTTCCCAAAAATTCCTATTTTTTCCACAGAGTTTTGAAAAAACAATTTTTTAAGTTGCACTGAAAATGAATCTTTGGTGAGAAAATAATTTTGTTTGTGACTGCATATTTGCAGATTTTACGCAAACTTGCTAAAATGCATGAATGTACTAAATTATTCAAATTATGCAAAACAGTTTAATTTTAAGGTTTTAGTCTGCAGTTGTCATTCGATTGGTCCTGTTGTGAGTAACATTGATGCCTAATGATGTGACATTTGATCAGCAAAAACTGTTCTATGACTACAAGTATTGAATGTTCCATACACATTTAGCATAATAGTATTTGATCACTGTGAAATGCATATAATAGAATGCAGCCAGAATTAGTCTTGGTCACTAATGCTTTGGATGCATTGTAAAAGGCAATATTAATGTTTTTATGATTTAGAATCAGTCTTTTATCCCAGGTTTGTATTTTGCAATATCCACAAATTTACCTCATCAAATTTATATGAAATTGCAGTTATCTACAAACCAGGTGTAAAATGCCCAATTTATTAAATTCTTTTACAAAGCTATGTTTGTGGCAAAATTGTTTTTTACATAATTAAAGTTCAGTTTTTTCCACAGCTGATAAAAGTATTGTTTTTGCAGCAGAAATATTATATTGTGACTAAAATAATATTATCCATAGAAAAATGTTTATTTCACTCAAAGTTGTTATATTTACAGTTTAAGTAATTAAATCTGCATTCAGTTAATTTAATTCATACCAGTAATTAATAATTTCTGCTGCAGATATAATTATAATTATGCCACAAAGATCATTATTTTCATTGCAGAGAAAAAAAATAATTTTTTCAGTGAATTAAACTATTTATTTGCCAGCAAGAGTTTTATTTTTGAAGTAAATTAAATTTGCAAAAAGAATGATTTCTTTGCTGCCATCCCACCTTGTCAAAGTTGTTTTAATAGCAGTAATACAATACCTGCTATTGTTGCATTTCTTTCCATTTTCAGGCTCATAGCCTCACTGTCCAAGCTAAATTATTCCTTCCTCCAATTAGTATTGGAAGGTCAGAATAAAAAGACCAGTCTGAGAGCTAGTTGCACATCCCAGTTAGGGATGACCAGTGCCTGGTCAAGGTCAGTGTCCTGATGTATGTGATTAGCAAATTGCACTTCCTGAGAAGAAAGAAAAGCAGTTAAATAAATCAGATGTGGGCCCATCCATCATATATTCATCACTGGACTGTTTATTGGTGACCTGTTACTGTATGCCTTGGTCACCAGTCATCATTCATTCACTGGTCACTGCCATTTTAACATCAGTCACTGTAATTATTATTGTCAGTGGTGCATTGATGTCTGCTGGAGGCTATAGCAAAGATATCAAGGCATGACCTTTTTATGTTCATTGTGCTTTACCTCGAGCTCCTTCAATTCAGCAGTGATGCTGTTTTGGAGCCATCCAAAGATTTGCAGTATTACAGCTTCTGCTCAGCTAGAGGCAGAGATGCTATTTTGTGGCTTCATCCACAACATCACATTGAAGGATTTGAGGGATCAACAACTCTAGTCCCCGGCAGCAAGAGGCTCCTGGCCTGTTGAAACAGTTCAAAGAGCCTGCTCACCTTGACCACCTGTCAGGACTTTCTTCAAAATTTTTCAAGCAGTCTCAGCTCCAGCAGTGTCATATGCAGCCTCAATTCAAGCTTATGTCATCTGTTGTTTGCTAGATGAGGTGATCAGAGAGGCCAGGGGAGAAAGTTTTAAGACCTCTCTCTCTTCCATAAGTAAATTGTGGGCTTCTCTTGCCTTTGGTCCTCTTTCTGGTGTCCCAGCAACTAGCCTTTTTTCGGGGTTTTCAGGGGTTTGGTTAGGCATCACATGCAGTATATGCGTCCTTCCTACCATAAAGGTGGGCTGCTGGCTTCATTTCGAAGAACATCCTCCACTATGACAGACTCCCAATATCTTATCAGTCCAAACTGGCTCATTTAAGGAAAAGGTACATGCACTTATTCAAAATGGCACATTCAAATGGGTGGAAAATGACTCCAGCTTTCTTCCCAGATGTTTTTGGGGACAAGAAAAGGCAGCAAGTTTTAGCTCATACCTTAAACAGATTTCTTTGGGAAGATTCTTCATGATGGAGATTACTGCTATTGGTCTTT
This sequence comes from Venustaconcha ellipsiformis, assembly GCA_003401595.1. Taxonomy (NCBI): domain Eukaryota; kingdom Metazoa; phylum Mollusca; class Bivalvia; order Unionida; family Unionidae; genus Venustaconcha; species Venustaconcha ellipsiformis. Next base: position 36,443 of record QKMX01349332.1, read on the forward strand.
AAGATGTGTATCTTCACATCTCCATCTTCTCTCAATGCAGAAAATATCTTGGCTTTTGTCCTAACCTGAAGATAGTTAAATGTTCTTAGCTCTTCAATTCAGCTTCTGCCCACAAAAATTTTAACAGGATGACAAGAGCAGTTGTGGTCTACTTGATGTTTTATCAAATCCCAGTCTTCCCAGTATTTTGATGACTGGTTGATGGACAGTGTCCTCAGAGATTCATTTCTGAAAGACCTATTCCTCATTTGGTTCACACTGACCCATCTCAGTCTTATCACACATCTAGAAAAGTGCATTTCATCCATTCTCAGGTACAACATTTGACCATATTACAGCAGTGACCACTCCTACCACAATGGTTAGTACAGTAGTTTTTTTTTATACCAGATTTGTTGAGGTCATTAGTTTCCCTCCTAACTGGCAAATTCAGCTGTGCAATAGCAAGTAATGTATTACTGCTGTTAAAATGTGGTTTGGGGGAGGTAAAAGATATTTTTATTATGTAATGCTTATCTGCTACTATTGCAAAGATTCTCTCCTCTCATCCTGCTCTGATGTCCTGTACTATAGCTCCGAGTAAAAAGAGGATGGTATTTGCTGTGATGCAAGAGTGTGGCTGGGATCTTGTTTTTTTTAATTCTGACCCTTCATCATTAATTGAAGGAGGGAATACTTTTGTTTGAACAAGGGTCTTTGAGTCTGGAAAAGGAAAACAATGCAATAGCAGCTGGCAATTATTATGTAATTAAAATGAAATCACCCCTACACCCAAAGTTCATTTTAATCATATGCAGAGTATACACGGTATAATTTAAAGTCAGTGTAATATCAAAATGTTCTTGTGACCTATATGTATTTCTGAAGGACAGTAATGGTCAACTTTTCATTTTAGTCTTTGGTCTTGACCAAATATACCAGCTTGAGGTAAGTTTTTATTTACTAAGTAAGCCAGTGTAGTGGAACATAAATTAATATCAGGTATGTGTCATAAACAACATCATATAGATGTCGGATTATACTTTTTCAATAACTGTAAAATATACCATTTATTTATGAAGGTTATTTTTACAATATGCATGAATTATGTTATATTATTCAATTAAGTGTTGACTATATTCTCAAATCAGAATGATATACTGGAATTTTAATTTTTGTAAAAATAACATTATTAGGTGACAGCCTGTCTTTCAACGGATAATGCTAGATACAGTGTTTGCTTGCAACCAGCACTTGAAATCCTGGAATCAGTTATTCTGCACACGTAAGTATTGCTTGTAATTTTTCTATTCCGATAGTACTTAAATAAAATCAGATTTATCTCCCGTGGACAAAATGTTTACCAGCTTTTTAATTAGTGTTCTATATTATTGTGATAAACAAAAATAATAATTTGTGATACAAGATAAATTTGGGTTACATGAATATAAGGTATTTTTCTTTCTGGCATCATAAAGATGCTTTAGATCATTATGCGAATGTTTATGTATTTTTGCCCCACTATGATAGTGCCAGGGCATATAGTTTTGCCCATGGTTTTTATATTTTGTTGCCCCACTATGATAGTACCAGGGCATATAGTGTTGCACATGGTTTTTATGTTTTGTTGCCCCACTATGATAGTGCCAGGGCATATAGTGTTGCTTATGGTTTTTGTTTTGTTGCCCCATTATAATAGTGGCAGGGCATATAGTGTTGCCCATGGTTTGTATGTTTTTGCTGCCCAATTATGATAGTGGAGGGACATATAGTATTACCATTGTTGGAGATATTTTTGTAGCCCCACTATTATTGTGGCAGAGCATATAGTGTTACCCTTGTTTTATATCCTTTTGTTGCCCCATTATGATAGTGGCAGAGCATTTAGTATTATCCTTGTACCCTGGTTTGGATGTTTTCTTTTTTGCTCCATTTTAAAATTATGCCAGGGCATACAGTGTTTCTCCTCTACTTGTTATTCAATGGATGACCCATACAATGGTACATGGTGATTTTAGTTGAGTCGATAATCAAATGCTAATGGTAGCATATAAAAACCTTCTAACACATTTTATATTTTTTCTTCTCAATATATTTGCTGTAGTAATAATAAATCAAAATCATATTACCTTTTTATACTAATACCTTGGAAACATTATTTCTGCATTGTTTGATGGCTTTCATTGAAGTTTGGCAAGTATTATTTGCATATTGACAAAGCACTTTGATCCTGAAACACTTTGTAAGAGTTATTTCCCTTATTTAAATTGCAGCTGATCACAGTGTATGACAAAATTTTGTGATTACAGATAGTCTCACAGTTTCCCATTGATTGCCATGAAACTTGGAAAATGCTATGATCTTCATCACTCCACAGTGTTTATAAAAATTATTGACCTTATTGACTTACAAATGAATGCATAGTAGGACAAAATCTTGTGAATGTAACTAGACTCACATAATGGCTCACTTTGAAACTTGGTTGATGTTACTGTCATCATATGAAGATCAACATATCACAGAGCTCATCAGTTTTTGTTAGAGTGCTTGTTCTTTTTGACTTGTTGGATGTAATGTTTGACATATTCTTGTCAATACAGTTATTCTTACTGTTCTCATAGGATTAACATAAAACTTTGCACATGTTATGGTCACCATCTGAAGATGCCATATCAACAATTTATTAGAGATATTGTTCTTTCTGTCTTGCAAAAGAATGCAGCGGAAGACAGAATCTTGTAGGGGCCCTGGGCTACTAAGAGGTTTAAGGTACTTGCATTTACCAATTACTGTCATCCCACCTCTGTCCATGTGTGTTCAAATTTTGGGCTTGGACAAGGTGGGTAAATGAGAAAGCTTGCCAATAGTTCCCCATGAGTTGGTGGTTCTTTCCGGGATTTTAGTGGCTTTTCCTGCACAAGTTATGCTGTCCACCATGTATGCCTATCTAGAGCTGAAAAATGGTGTTAAACCCATAAAACCAAATAAAAACCAAATGGAATGTTGTAAACAATACTTGTCTTGCAGTTTTGATGGATTGCTGTGAAATGTGGTTCTTATTTTAGTCATTATCTAAAGATGTACATGTTGGCAAATCTTTTTGTGCCTGTGATATTTTTTAAAGTAATTGCCCAGTACGACTTGGAGATTGATGCAGTACATGACCCAAATGTGTGAATGTGCTACTATTGATGACTTCAGTAGGCTGCTAATAAACGTAGCATGATCATCATGAGAAGATGTTTTGCTTGGACTGTTTCGCTGAGTTCATGACCTTTCGATTATGATTCCAAGGCATGGAAAACATTTTCATCTCTGTAATAAGAAATGTAAATATTTTTTGAACAATCAGTAAATCATCATGTTTATGGGTATTTCAGTTTGAGCTCATTCTGATTATTATTTTTTCTATTTCAGAAATGAAACAGGAAAACATGCATCTGTTGAGGAAAAACTGACTCCTGACAAAATCATTCCATATTTGAAAAGGTGAGTCTGATGGTTAGTTTAAGCAAAAATTTCTCCTTTGTTATCATCAAGGCCTATAATTGGACCTCGTTCCAACAAAAAAAATAAATAAAAAGTATCCACAATTCCAAATCAGCTTAAACACCAGAACTTATGCAATAGGCTTGCATCCAATGTCCATGCAATAGCCTTTCATTTATTGTCTATGCAATAGACTTTCTTATTATATGCTCATTTGTTTCCTCCATTAACTTTACATTGTCAGAATCGTTCACTATTCCCTGATATTGAACCTTCATATTGCAGTCCTCACGCTTGAATGCATGTGAGCGTGCAGTATGCTTTAAAGTTAAAAGGTTGGTGGGTAGAGCTATATGCGCATGAAT
>QKMX01349335.1:0-10450 GCA_003401595.1 Venustaconcha ellipsiformis
TCAGTTGATATGAGTGCATATGTTCCACTACTAGTTTTTAATAGTAATATCTTTCAAACAATATAAAAAAGTCATGTCCATTGCCACTTTTTGAGTCATAATTGCAGTTCTAAATAAAACTATGAACATTCCCTAATAATGAGAAAGCTGTTTTAAGGAAGTCGTGTTCTCTAAAACTGGAAGTTAGAAATGAAGGATATATTTTTCAGTTTGTGTAGTCTTGGCACATCCTGGGAGGAAAGTCTATTTATTAATTATACTACAATAACTCTTGCTGCATTTTTTATTACATAGAGAAAGCTGTGGAAGCATCCTTATTTCACGGATTTTGAGGAAAGTTAAGTTCCGCTTTATGGGCGTTTAATACCACAAAGAAATAATATAACTTTGAACAGCGATGTTTGCTGCATATAATATATTTTGACTGTATTAGGTTTCTGTTAATTAGCCTGACACTAACTAAGTAGCAGAATCTATCCACCACTAAAATAGCCTGATGTACTGTTACTGCATAATAGAAGCGTGATATCTAAAACCAGTTAAGTGTTTATTGGCTAGATCATTGACTATGAAGTACGGTAATAAATGTAGGTCTAGTCTGTATGCTTTTTTACAGACCGGATCGTCATTTAGCATCCTTTAGTAGTGAATTATAAATCATACCGAAATTAACATGCTTTGATACATTTATACATGTGGAGATGTGTCATATGCTGTCACAATATTCGGTATTAATGCTTCAAAGATCGTATTTTACAAATTACTATTTACTTTACTACGTGTAACACTATTTTTACCTTGAAATCTAAATTAGCGGCAAACAGGAAAACGAAAAGTAGACTTAAAATTTATATAAATGATCTAAAGTAGACGAATTTATAATATTGAAATTCACAAGAAAAGGACGTATAACAATATTTGTTGCGAACCTACGATTTTAATAATGCAATTCTTAGAGAGCGATCATTATGCATGTCATTAAATGAAATTTACTTGAAATAAAATAAAAAAGACTTCTCATATTCATCATGCCATGTATGGAATAGTACACATTTAGCGTATGTCAACATTTTACCTATGAACTGACACTGTATTTCCAACGGGTAACAGTTGTCTCTGCAATAAAATGATAATAGAATGGTCTTATAAACATATCCTAATTCAAACATTAAATTATAAGTGTATTCTGCCAAACACTATCGTTTTGTTTGGTCCTTCAGATGATTGAAATTGGCAAAACAAGAAAAAAAATCAAATCACAATTCTTCTGAGCAAGCTTGTCGTGCAATAATTTCGTCATATGTCGTGCAATAATTCGTCTTAAAGTCATATATCCGTTTGCGGAAAGACCAATTTATTATAAGAATCTTCACCTGATTCGCAATTGTTTCTCCACTGTCGCAAAAAAATGTTTCCGTAAATATGTCATGGGTTCTATCACAATGTGCGAGGAACGTTTCTTTAACTTTGAGACTTACGACTCTCACCTAATAATATAATAAAGGTTAACATTTGTCCAAGGAATATTAATTTATACAGCTATGAAATCGATTGTCAGGTGTTGGATAAATCTAGGTTATAACTATTAAGATCGTAATCTATTTACGAACTGTACTTCCTAAATGATAGTATTCATAAGATCACAATTGTTGCAATCCACTATGTCCTATGCATGTATGGCCTTTCCGTTGCTTCCGTAGTTCATGCAGCGTACAAATTGATTATATTGCAATTAGTGATAATAATAAATCTTAAGAAGAAATAACTTAATTATAAGTTAACAATTGTTTACAATTATTGTAAATAAACAGAAAAGGGGCGCATGAATACATAAATATGTCCTTTCTTATATTAGTTTTAGAACATATAGCTTTAATGAATTTAAGTGCTTGTTAACATGAATACATGTACATTTTTGTATGGTCGGTAGTAGTAAAGCCCAATGTAAGCTCCAACCCAGGGAGCCTTTAAAGTCTTGTCCTGTATAATATAATCACATATAACCTGATGCAAAACCGACCATAAATCTACTAACGCCGGCTCACACTGGAGTCCCTAAAATGAGAACTGGGCTGTAGGCCAATTATTTCCATTCGACATAATGTAATATATCGGAGTTGCGCTTGACACTACAATGTATGGGTATTATAATATCGAGTTACCTATGAACAAAAGACGGCATTTGTTGGGGTGGGGTGGAGTGGTCAAGGGGGTAGCTTCGTGCAAGAATGAATTGGGAAGAATTGATTGGTAAGAATTCAGTCAGTGCCATGCAAGGCAACGATTAACTGTGAATAAAATAAATGACAAATATGTCGTTTGGCTAGTAAAAGAAGAGGATGGAATGACAAAGTCTCTATATCTAGATGTGGCGCAGCATCTTCCGTTTCAAAGACGAGCTACATTTCAACGATAAAATATATTCTGCCGTGAGCTGGTGTCAATGTGCAACCACATGCAACAGCTCTTACGATTGGGCTGTTCTGTTGGCTTTATGCTCAGTACACATTAACATTTACTTCTTTGACAGTTGTTACACGTTAAAAATGCTAAATTTAAAGTGTGTCATCATTTCAGTCAAGAACCCGAACCTCGTGGTGTACATGTTTGACCAGGTAAATATGACGTTCCTACAAATCCTAAGCAGAAAGGTTAAGCACATGAGGTTTGCTTTTGTTCGATGACATAAAGAGCAAATACGTCTGGATTAAAGATCTAAACCGCATAACATATCATCAAAACATAAAGAAGTGTATTTGCCGTCAATGCAACTATTCAAAGAGACTAGAGGACCTACTGGGTGCTGACACTATTACTCCCTAGGTACGAGCAAAAAGCCAACAACGTGTTTCTTTTTGTGAGTCAGGAGTTGCTGTTGTGCACAAATAAGAAGGCTGCTAAAAATCGTTACTCCATCCGTCTCCAGCAGCATGAAGGAGGACGTCGTACAATATGGAATCAATGACTACATCAAAGAGAACACACTACTTAGCATCTACAACTTAACGAACGTTGATAAGTTTCACAGTTAAATATAATGGTACGTTCGTTACGGGATTTGTCAGTGCATACTAACGCGCGTATTGCTCAAAATTTTAGTTCCGATAGACTGGACCTTTGTAACCCGCTAGAGGCTGAAACATGAAATCATCGCCCGTGATATATTATCGTTGTCTGCATGTAAATCTGTCACAAGGACTTCTTCCCGAGCTACCCTCTGACTATAACTTGTGGGACTTTAGCCGTTCTTTTGAGCTATTTGATTCGCTACGCCCTTCTAGAAACTTCGCGTAGTGTCCTCACTAGCTTAGTATACAGTTATCGCAATCGTTTCCTCGACTATTTATGCAATAACGGGCAGCTAGCGTTATAACACTTCGGCAAGCTCCGTACCCCACTGCCCTTTATGTCCTCGACAACGCAAAAATGAATACGCGTGTCGGCTATAAATGTTTAAAGACCACATGACAGCGAGCCTCGCGAGCATATGTGTACTGCTCTGGTGAGAACGTGGACAAATCAGAAACATTAGATGATCTACATTATGTTGATCTCATTATTGTTTTCGCAACGGTTGGTTACAAATTATTAGTTTGCTGCCTTCTTACAAGGTATTTTAGGCATGATTTTTGCTGAGCAGCCACACACTTGCTTAAACTGTATGTATTGCAAGCTTTGCAATTTAACTCATACTTTGCAATTTGCAATTATTCCATCACATAGTCCTGTCAGGCTTTTTCTTCAATGACTGCTTTTTCATATAGCTAATATAATATTTATTTTGAGCAAGTGAATGCAAAGGTGCAATAAGCAAACAAACGGATAAAAGCTCATTTTCATCATATTTCCTTTTCCCATAACATGAAAAGTGGGATTACTATTTACGTGAGCAGAACTGTTACGCTGCATTGCAGCTTTAGTTTCAATCTCATTAAGCGTATTACATAATTGATTATCAGATGAAATTATTGCTTCCCTCATATAAAAGTTTTTGAATGGCTATCCATTGTGGTGATATAAATACTAGCAATAATTAAAGACACAATATATATGGTTTTAATAAACTAGAGCTGCTAAAACAAATAACTGACTACCCTTTAATCAGCGTCAATAAAAGAGGGCAATCCACATTGTATACTAATGAAATATTGCATGCAGCAACTGTATACTTAGTGTAGTGACTCAATCACTGACGCAGGAATTTAATTCTAAGTTGAACTGTTCGTCAATCATGATGTATAAATGCAAGTTTAACAAGGCTTCATTCACTAAAATGTTTACTCGCCTTCCTGTTCCGTGGATCGCGTGTCCTTCCCTTCGGGCAAACTGACTTTGGTAGAAACAATAACATCGATATCCGGTAGACACCCAAGTCATGTTCTTTAGGGCAACTTCGGTCTCTTAGTATCGCTCATTTTCTCCTTTCATGAGACGCCCTTGACTGTCAACACGATCTTGCTTAATAAGGTGTCGTATAAATATATGCATTATCGCATGCGAAGTTAGCGCGCTGTCTCGAATCCTCAAGGTGAGTGATTATTGCCTTCTGCTTACCGCTGACTTTTCTATATCAATGTTGAAAGTACTTTGACATTTTAGACATTATATTGAAATGGTAGATCACTCATGTGCACACAATAGGCGTATTTTCATGCATTTATTGCTGATCATGTTTGCGGGGATGTATTTAAGAATTTCGATAGCTATTACGAAGTCATTAAACGTTATTTCAAAGTTAAGTTGATCTGAAAGAATGGATGGTAGCGTGGCATGTTAATTTAGCAAATGTATGTCATTGTGCCACAACGAAGCGACTTCCATACGAGTTGGTAAGGGAGGCATAGGAGACGGAAACAGTAATGGCATGGCGTTATGTGGCTCCTGATAGGCGTAGTACTGCTATTTTTCTCTATATGTCTTTAAAGAGATCCCAAACATCAGCTTCGTCAAATGCAGTCCAATTAATTTGCCTTAAGTTTCATGCCATTTTTCTTTGCTTTCCTTTTGCTTTTGTATCGATTATTGGGTAATGTTTTCAACACTCATGAGATTAGCGATAGCTCTCGCTGAAAGCAACTATCAACGAAATGACATCGGTGCCATCAAAGATGGAAAATATGACAATATACAGATTTTCTAGCTTGTTGCACGTGTGTTAGCAGTCACGATGTCGCTGCTCCAGTATTTCTTTAACTCAAAGCGCAGCAGAGTTGATGAAATGGATCGAACATGTTACCGCACAATGACATGTTCACCATGTTATTGGAGTGTACGTTATGTCCTTCATCAACGCATGCAGTTGCATGTACATTATGAAAGCTCCGGTAAAGTTAGCTTTGAACTTGAAATTACTGACGAAGATGATCGTGATTATGACGACAATGAAACCACTTTTGTCACCGAAACATCCCTGTTATGACCACACCATTCTAGACATAACACTGCACGCTTTCAATTACTCTGCTACTAAATATTAGGACGATAAATTTAAATTCTAATTTTAATTTGTTTATTTTGCTACACTGACAGCAATAGTTTCTTCCAGAGATGTTTCGTCAGACAGATGTAACTATATTTGTAGTTTAGAAAGATAATGCAAATGGTAAAAACAATGATTCTTAACACCCACCCGACTTTATGAGATAAAAGAAGACGTCTCAGGTCATTCCGTTATACAGTCATATTTTATATCAAATGTAATTAAGATAATCAAAGTTATAACATCGTGATTGTTGACATATTAGTCCAAACCTCTTTACTGTGATTATTTTTCCAATATGCAAAGTTGACATTGGACAATATCTTCTGATTGTAATCTCTCATATTTTTCTCTACTGTCTGATCATATCTTTGACATATTTCTATATTAATGGCAAATTATAAAAAAAAATTGTTTGACTAGACAAAAAACTTACACTGACGTTCTGTACCCAGGTATGAGTGTCCCAGAGACCTTAGAATCAGCAGATAATACCAGTCCATTTACAGCTTTTTGTGCAGTATTATACATTAATGCAGTTCTACAAATGAAATATGAATTTATAACATAAACATTCCTGACCATTTAAATGTTTGTTTTCACAGATCACATTTTCAAAATATTTCAAAGAACTAAGATTATTTGGAAAATGCTGTATGTATTAAACTATACGCTTTCATTATTTCAATTTTGACTTCTCATATTATTTAACCTTGGATTTGTTTTTATAAGATTTGTTTTCTCAGAGATCCATAATTGCATGCATGAAAATGATTTTCGTAAATCCAGAAATCGCTCAGTTTTATTGTTCTGCACGATATATTTTATTAGGTTTAAACTCTCCATGTCTCCTAGGAGCGAACAGAGATAACAAATCTATATTTGACATACAATGGCCGATATGTCCATCTATCTGTTTGTCTATGTGTGTGCATTTGTATGTCTGTTATTAAGTAAATATATCGATGTGTGTTCATATTTGTATGTGTGTAAGCTTGTACCTACCCTCGACCAGACAGATTGCAAAGTATGTTGGTTAGTGCTGTTGTCATATTTGATGAACAGATTGGTAGATAATTAGAATCCGCGTGAAATATAGAGATGGAACCATTTCTGTCATCTATGATTACTGCAAAAATCATTTGACGCATTAAGCAAACAATTGTTTATTTGAACAGTACAAGTAAATAAATCAGCTTAAGGATAAAACAATATTTGACCGTACCAAATTGATCATATAACATTCACTTTTCCGTTTTGTGTCATACAAAGTACCTAATGTTGGTTTATATATTTATGCTGGATCGAAACAAAGTATGGGAAATTCGCATAATTTCATAAGAATCAATATTGAAGTATATAATTAGTGTTAGCTCTACACATCAAGAGAAACACATTTAAAACGTTTGTGTATTGGTTTAGGAAATAATTATATTATAGATGTCCTTCTTCTTCAGCTTACAAATTAAATCTTAAGATTTATTTTCGTGTCATTATTGACTGACATGTTTAAGTAATGCAATTATATGATCACAAGAGTCTCCAGAAAAGACATTTTTTACAATACTGATGTTTCATACTATTTGTTTAAAGTTTATAATAGCGTACGTGGCAATATAAATTGCGAGATCCAAATATTATTTATATCAATCAATAAGTAACAAACATTCTGTTCAAATATATAAAGTAACTGATAACGGGATTTAATACGCACGTTTCATTCAGTCCGATTTTTGCACATAATAAAAAACAGGTATCATTTATTATTGTTACCTCCAATGAAAAATATCAAAATACTTCATATCTGATAATGTCAATAGGAGAACATTGTGCCACCTACCACAGCGGTATTCGTCTGAAGCATCTTTACACTGCGCAATCCCGTCACATCTTTGCGAGAGTAGGATACACTGATGGCTTGCACATTGAAATTCCGAACTGTTACAGTTGGCTACAAATACATTAAAAAGTTAGAAGAAATGTAATTATACTATTATTAACGAAATAACACGAAGCTCACAAAAGTATTAATCCATACATTACATTGCAGAAATAAAACAAACATTTGATTATCTAACCTGCATACATTTTAAATTGCCAAAGGTTAATCTCTGGTTCAGTCCTACTGAACTCGGTACTTCCTATTAAGGCTGTAAACTGCCATGTTACAGTTCATGGGCATGGGATAATTACTTCTTCTATAGGAAAGATATTCTTGCATGTTTGTTAGAAATGTAGAAAATTAGAAAATTAGACGCAAAACCTGCAAGTACAGAATAATAATGTATGCATACAACAGTTAAAATGATTTACACTTAGAAACAAATTTCAGTATCGTATTTTCGATATTTGTGTGATTTTTGAATTAAACATGTACGAACATTATTGCAAAATATATTTTTACGGGAAATACATTACCGCAATTTTTCTCGTCCTCAGCAGACGGACAGTCTGGAATACCATCACAGAAGTACTGAACAGGGACACATTTTGTGGACATAGGACAAATGCGTTCTCCGGAGAAACATTCTAAAAGTAAAAACCAAAGAATATTAGCTTCAATATGCAGTATACTTCTGTATGCACACAATGTTCTATACAGTAATCAATATTTATATTTATATTTTAAACTATGTCTTTGTGATTAATATATGAATTCAACATTCATATACATTCATCGTTCTTATCAAATTTACTTTTCAAATTAAATATTTATGCAAAGCCATTTCCTCTAAAAATCTAATGTTGTTTTACTGTTGCGACTTAATAATTATCTAAACACTGACCGCATATTATGAAGGTAAAGAAAAGAATCTTTGCTATAAAATACACCCACTTAGTTTAAGAACAAAATGAATTGTGTAAAACACATTGGGTTATTAGGTTATAAGGTATTTACGTTTTGATTTGTTTTCTAACTAAGGGCAATATGCAATATAATATGCAATATAATAAATCTTGCTGATTATTGCTGTGCACAATGAGTTGCAACTTCACTTGAAACTAGCTATCTGCAACGCTGATATACTTACCGCTATTTGCTAACATCGATTGATAAACTGTTTCGATGAATGCAAACAAGTCTTATATTAACTACATATAAATGCCATTTCGATTGCGACTGAACAATGACTTAGGTTGAGATATCGAATGTAGTAAGAAAACAGTAAGTATGTAAGTAATATTATCAATATAAGTTTTCATAATTAGGAATCTTTGTAATATGCAATACTAACTTTTAAAACGAACTATGTATAGTATCCTTAAACATGTTATAATGACTGAAGTTGTTATCATTTGATCCTTTTGAGGAGGAAATCACTTCATTACTCTATCAGACCTTGCACGTAGCGAATGTCTTGTATATGTAGAAAAGGACTTAGCAATCAAAGCCACTACTGATAGACCTCTGGTAGGAGGTCCAAGCCAGTATTGACGGACTGTCCTGGTAAGGGTTCGAAGCCAATATTAACAGACGGTTATGGTAGGAGGTCGAAGTACTGAGGTACGGTTATCGTCACTAAAGAGAAAGTTGGAGCTTATAGGTCAGCTGTGAATAAAATATTCAACAGTAGTTCGTTTTTTGAAGAACAATATATGTAAATGATATGTGCATTCTTCTCCAATAATATCTACTCCCTCCAATTTTCAGTAATGTACGTATAATATTAAAATGAAGTTTGTCTAAAGCTACCAACGTTATTACGTTCTAAACATTTATATCAGTTCACTACTACTTGTGATGTCTTTACAGTTAGAGGCGACAGCCAATTAGTGTAAAGATTTGTGGATTGACTGCCATTTCATGCAGCATAAGCATAACTAGTGATCAAATACACAAGTTAAGGCAAATTGATTTTGTTTTGATTTCTAATGGACGAAAATTGAGAAAATATGTTTATACCACTCATAGTGTGTCCACACTGGAAGAGTTATGAGTATACTGCTCATAATGGATTAAGGGAAAACGTTTCCGGCAAATTCTAAGCTCAATCGAGATTATGAAAGGTTACTTTAAACATGAAACGTAATGCAGACATACGGTTTAGGTAACCATGAAGAGAAACGTGAGAGATAGATACATGCGGATGTATCAGAAGAATAGTAATAAATATGTTGCCGTTTCATATGGTAAATCAATCAAAATTTACATATATCGTCATTTTATTCATTTTTGTACTTATCCACGTATGATATAGAAAACATGATACATTCAAGTGGAGGTATTCATATATTAGCATTAAGTATTTGTATTTTAGGTAGTATTCTTGACAGTAATCGTGCAAAACCAATGACAAAGGAGTACAAACAATAATGACAATATAATGAGACTGTAAAGTAGTTGAACGTGTATGTTCGAAGAACTGTGCAAAATTGTTATGAATATAAATGCCTCTAAATAAGTATGGATATACAAGATCAAATATAAACTGTGAAACATCTGTAGGTATATAAAATCATCGTCAACATATAAAGGTAAACATAAAATCCTAAAAAATAAATCTGATTCAATGTTGTTTATCAAATCCATTGTATGTGCAGCATGTTAGGAGGTAAATAGCGACATTGTAGCAAAAATGCATTCGCTTTATCAAGAAAGCAGTTTTTCTAATGGGGGTTTTCCTGTAATTTGAATCAAAGTCTATATTTAGTATCTTAGTCTTACTTTCTTTCCAATGCAATGATTATAATGTAACTTCATTTCATTCCAAAAAGACCAAACAAGATCGTCCGTTTTTACTGAATTATTCTCAATTTTAACTCTTTAGCTTGTCGCAATCTGCCAATTACCACTTTAAATATATTCCTAATAGCTTACATTTCTTACATTTCCAGACTAACACTGTCCGTTTCGTATTCAATTGAAAATTTTATATATTATAATACATATGTTACCAAGGAATTTCTTCCAGTGATAGGGTCAACACCTTGAACATCGAAGCCGGGGATTAATGTCTGCCACAACGTCAT
>QKMX01349343.1:14929-27510 GCA_003401595.1 Venustaconcha ellipsiformis
AATTACCAAATAGATATAATTTAAAAAAAGTTTTCAGTTTTTTTTCTTCACAATTTACTTATGAAATCCAAGAAGTGAAAATGCCCAGATAAGCACAGGTAGGAGTTTTGTTAGAGATGCACATCTGATTAAGGCCAAACTTTATACTCTACAACCCAAATTACACCCATCATTAATACACCAAAATTTAAAGTTCTTTTAATATTACCTGAGATATACAAGGTCTTTTTACATAGCTAGTATAAACAGTGAGGAAAACTGGGAAATTCATTTTCATTAAAAATTGAATCCTACGCAAAATATGAAACTGTTGAGTGTCACCTAATATGCCTTAAGGTAGAGCTAAAACTGAGGTAACCATACATTCTGGAAACCCAATAGCCAGTCTCTGATAACATGACCTAGACTTTGATTGGTTGACTTAAATGAAGTAGAACAGAACTTGGAACATGTACTCCTGTAAAAACTTTTGAGTTGAAAATAAAATCACCTTAGTAAGCCCCTCTAACAATGAGAGTAAAAAGACAATAAGTCTTATAAAAAATTTTAACAGTCAGCATATGAGAATGAAAAGGAATATGTGGATTTGGGGAGATGAGAAGCAAGAAAGGCAACAAATACTTTTGTTGGATATCATGTGTTGGTTTGAGTATGTCTCGTGGTGGGAGAGATGCTAACCATGAACATGTGAAATTCAGAATAAACCCAAAGATTATGCCCTTTGAGTTTGAGCTTAATGTGGTTTGAAATTGCGGTTTCTGAAACTCTACTGGAGGTAATTAAGGTCTAAGTGTTCTTTACGAACATTTTAGTTGAACATAATTTTTGACTTTGCTGCATCTGCCTCAGATGATACTTTTGAATTGCTTAAATGCTTGCTTTCCAAGTTGACAATATAAGTATATTTTATTGTGTTGTACCTAACTAAAAACTAAAGTAACTTACAAAAATATTTTGACTTCCTTGCAGAAAAAAGTCTTTTAAGATAAGACATGTCTATCGTAGGGACATTAAAATCAGTCATATTTTATGTTTGTGGTTTTCAGTTTTTATTCTGTTTGAAATGCCTAGACTTCCATTTAAACAGATGTTGATCCCTTGAGGTCGTCGAGTATGCAACTGGTGTATCCAATAAAGTTCTGTATCTAATGTTGCCCTGTCAGACACAAAAATAAGAAACCTATATGATATCA
Organism: Venustaconcha ellipsiformis; assembly: GCA_003401595.1. Classification (NCBI taxonomy): domain Eukaryota; kingdom Metazoa; phylum Mollusca; class Bivalvia; order Unionida; family Unionidae; genus Venustaconcha; species Venustaconcha ellipsiformis. Next base: position 16,123 of record QKMX01349343.1, read on the forward strand.
TTGAAGTTTAATATTTAGCAATACAAACATACACTAAGTTTATCGACAAAATATAGAATGCACAGAGCTTAGAATTATTAAAAATATATGTTTGAAAAGAGTTTCTAGCCACTTTGTATTTACCCCAATTTATACATACAAATATCTTTCTGGTTCCTATAATTCTGCTGCTGCTTATACCTTACTCAGACTGCATGAAAGTTGTGTAATTTGAAACTTGGCTGCATCAGTGGAATCCAAAAATAAGTAATCCGGCTGCAACCGTAGGTTTTGACGACAAAAATAATTGTCACATGATTGAAAATGCTGCTGCATTGGTGACTTAGTTGTATTTAAATTTCTCAGACAAGAAACAGAGATCAATTAAAAAATGAAAAAAAGACCATTTCCTTCTGATGAGTTTCAAAGATAATGAAACTGGTCAGGGATGGTGGTGACTATACCACTACAGCAAATGGGAGTGTACCCCTCCACATCTTATTAGGTATCACCGTCATTTAATTTGTACTCTACCTAATGCACGTACAGTGCAGTATATACCCATTTGTTTAACACTAGCTTGTTAGAATATTGACAGAGAAATCACTCAAGAAAAAAAGTTATATAATTTGTTCCAATACATTGGTATAAGATCTTGTTAAATTTTTATATGTAGTAAGTTTGTAACTTTTTTATTATTATGTTGCACTTTGACAATTTTGTTTGAATTATTTTTTGTCACAGAAACCAAATCTATGTATATGAAACTTTATTGGCTGTTTATATTTTGCTTTAATGATCTTTGTTAATTTATTTTGTCATTTAGATGAATTGTGCAATTTTAGCAGTTTATGACCTCAATGAAAAATGCACTGGCATATAGTGTGAACATTGCCCATCTGTCCGTACTATGTGCCCATCTGTCCCGTACTGTGCATGTACCACTATTTTTATGTCTTTGTTACTTTCACATCTGTCCTGTACTGTGCAAGTCCTACTATTTTTATGTCTGTTACTTTCACATCTGACCCATACTATGCAAGTCTCACTATTTTTATATGTTACTTTCACATCTGTCCCATACTATGCAAGTCCCACTATTGTTATGTCTGTTACTTTCACATCTGTCCTGTACTATGCAAGTTCCACTATTTCCATGTCTGTGTTACTTTCACATCTGTCCTGTACTATGCAAGTCCTACTATTTTAATGTCTGTGCTACTTTCACATCTGTCCTGTACTATGCAAGTCCCAGTATTTTTATGTCTGTGCTACTTTCACATCCATTGACTGTTTTGAAACTTTGCATAATAATAAAATATGGTGTCATTGTGTGCATACTATTTTGTGATCACACTCAAATGCAGTTTTAAAAATTATGTCCCTTGGTTGTTGAATGTAAGCACTACATATATTTTGTGCGTGCATTTGGTTCCATGGCTTTAGAAGAATTGTTCTAATACTTAACAGACAATATTGATATGAGGTCAATGTGCAGTACCCCAAATAATTTCTTGACCTATTGGGTATTTCACTCATAAAATTAAATGAGGAAATTAGATTTTAGCAGAAATAATTAGGAATTTGTCCATATTAAATGAGTATTATATAAAATTAAAAAAGTTCAATGATTTTTTTTTGCTTTCAAGCAAAATCAATTTCTCTGCACTCATTATCCTTGGAGACAATCTTGCTGCTGAGAACATCTGTACATTTTGGTGTACCCTCATTTTATTGAACATTTTTCATTTTGTATTTGGTATAGTGCATTCATCTCAGCTGTTTCTTTCATTTACTTGCATAAGTTACCATGGTAATGATCATCTACACAAATTGTGATTTTGATCAAACCATGTTTCCAATATGTTTTTTGGGACAATTTAATAGTGTCTGATTCAACAAATTTATAAATAAAATTTTAGAGGAAATACTTCTCGTTATTGATATTGATGATGAACTGTCATTTGGTTTGAAAAAGCTAAGAATTCTTGATTTTTCAGTAAACTTTCAGGCTTTGCAGATTTTCTCCCTTGTTTCCCTGGATTTTTTGGAATCTGTCTGATCTAATCTGAATGCTTGATTTTATGCCAGAAATAAGATAGGAAGCAAGCAAGCACCCTCTCAGTTGTGTCAATGCATGTTAGACTGTTTGGTAATACACGTTTACACTTAAGGGATCTTGTGAAAAAGTAAAGCCTGTAAACAGCTTTACAGACTAATTTTAACAGAAAGCAATTAAACCTATCCATATTGGACATACGAGTAAAGATACCCAATCCGACAAACCATGAAAGTTATATTTTTGACATGAGCAGTCAGCAGCACGGAAAGAAATTTCTACAGAAAGAATATCATGCTAAAGCTGATTTCTTTGCCAATATCTTGATGTTGATTATTATGTGGATACTAGCCAGATGAGCAATCTTTGGCTGGCTTGGGTCTCTTGTTTTCAGAGTTATGTCCCTTTCTGGTTTACAGATTTATACTGTGCATGATATTGACAGTTCTTTTCCAGAGTTGCCATGACAATATTTTACTGAAAACTGTCATATGTATTCAAAAGAGACTTGTCATGAAAACTGAATCCTGTCAGATATATTCAAGAGACATGCCTTGCAAACTGAATCCTGTCAAATATATTCAACAGAGATATAGCTTTCAAACTGAATCCTGTAAGATATATTCAACATGTCTTACAAACTGAATCCTGTCATAGTGGGAGGTTAAAGATGGACATCAAATGAAACATTCACAAACTGAGCAAGTTATGACATGGACATTGGAATATCGGTCAGCTGTTCAGATAAGGGAAAGGTTTAGTTTCTAATTTTTTGATTGAATGGCATTTGTTTTGTTATTGCAAGTCATATTTGCATTTAGAAATTTTTGTAAACATTGCAGTCCTACTAGTCCCACAGCTTTGATGAATGAGCCAGAAACTGTACAGACATTGTTGACATCAAATTAACATGTTCTGTTGTCAGGCTCTGATGATTTTCATAAATAATACTTGTTTGCACTACTAATTTCAGTCAGTAAAGCATCAGTTCTTTCAATGGACTCTTGTTTTGTTTTTTTTTTTGGACCTAGATCTGTTGGCAGCAAATGGGGTGCATTTATTACCTTTAGACTCATATATCACTTAAAATGTTATTTTCTTACATACATTTCCAGATACTTTTGAAATAAGCGTTTGAATGCCATGTACATGAAACATAAATCGTGAATCTACATTAATGATGTTGGCATAAAATATGGCTGACATCCTCAGGATATTGGTAAATAATTTATTTAGAAAAATTTTGTGCTATGCTTAATTTCTTTTCTTTTTTGTGCAGTCATGGTTTCAACATTCTGCTGTATGGACTGGGGTCGAAGAGAAATTTGCTGGAGGATTTCCAACGGAGCTACCTGAAAGACTTCTCACGCCTTGTTATTAATGGCTATTTTCCAAGTCTTACTATAAAACATGTAGGTTTATGGCCTTGAACTCATTTGTCATCTTCGCATTTTGTGTTTGAATTTTAAGCTCCCAAGTTTCAGTCAGATTTAACAAAGCATTCTGTTGTAAAGATCTTAATTTCTAGAACACATGACAAAAATGCCAGATGAGCTTATGTTATCATCCATTGTGCATTGTCATTATTTGTGTGTTGTCTTTTCATTGTTTTGCACATACAGCTTCTTGAAAAGTACTCAGCATAATTCAGCCAAACATGACTTGTCTCCAGACATGAAGCTGTTTCACATTTGTTTAAAAAATGCTGATCGACCAAACAATATGGCTGCCATTATTTAAAATACTGAAAATCCTTAGACAACTTATCATGTAAAGATGAATTAATGATGTTTATGACATGGGATTTAACCAAAAGGCTTTTGATGATGTCTGCTTTGTTCTAAATGAAAATGGGGTCAAACTGGCATTTAATATGTGTACCACTGCAGCGAATTTGTAAAATCTTGTTATGGCCAAAGTATTTCAGAGATGTTTCAACACTCGACAGTTAAAAGGACTTCAGTCTTAGTACCTGTCACCAGTCATGTCTAATGTGTAATAGCTACTTTGTGAGTATTTTAATTCTCAAAAAACTTGTTATATTGGTTGTAACCATATTGTAAGAGAGAACAAGCCATTCGGAGTGAAGTTCCCAACAATAATAAAGGGAAATAACAATTCTAGAGACACATGTTAAGAACACTGCTTTTGACATCATAGGTGTTCACTTATTATGTGCTTAGTGCAAGTATGAAGTTGAGTGCAATATATATGACTTGTCTGTTTCTCTTTCAGATTTTGAATGGCATCACTGAAGACATACTCCAACATGAAGGAAGTTTTAAGAGTCCATTAGACCAGTGTGAGTTTATTCAAAAAGAGTTTGAGAAAGGTATGGGATATATGCCATTTTTTGAGTACAGCTTAAAATTTGTACAAGTTAATATACATCAGAATTTCTGGTCTTGATAAAATCTTTCTTTAGAAGTCAGAGATGGGGCACTTCATTAGTATAAAATTGGACACTATCATAAAGAATGATTTTTCAAAATATTTTCATTGCTGTGAAACTTTAAAGAACATGTCAGAATTTTATTAGCCATATTTATAATGTATGCTAATGTTGACTTGTGTAATAAACAAAATGCACGAGAAATGGCAAGAAATGGCAAAATGACCAAATTATAAAAAAGATATGTATGATTTAGATGTTGTCAGTCAGTATTTTGGTATCATGACAGTTTTGCAAATTAGTTGCTGTGTCTCATTTTGGGGCAAACTTACAAGTGAAAAATGACTTGATTTATAATTTATAGTGTGTCATTGTTTTGAGTATTGCAAATTTCTTTCATGAATTTGTAACAATGCTAGTATGGTTAAAGAGAAGGAAGGGATGCAACCATAATTCAATCTTACTACAGCCAATAGTTTTAGGAAGTATTTACATCGTAACATACAAATATCTTAAGTGGGAAGAGGTTACTGTACTGTGTTGACTTGTTTGCAAGCCAGATTGGAAACATATGGTTAATAAGAACATTCTTGCTGGAAGTAACACCTAATTTAATTCTTTGACAGCAATTAAATATTTAGTTATGTACCCTCTCTTTTGTCAATTCTTAAAAATAATACCATCATTAACATTTGATTTCCACTGTATATTGTAGAGCAAAGAGATTTTTACCTGATCATCCATAACATTGATGGCAGCATGCTGAGGAATGAAAAGGCACAGAACATTTTGAGTTTGCTGAGTTTAGTGCCTGGTATCCACATCCTTGCCTCAGTTGATCACATTAACTCCTCATTAGGTATGTACTTTAAACAATCATGTAAGTTTGTTATGGGGATGAATTCATTTCAGCTGCACTTTAATTTGCATGGTTTAGATCCACTGAGGTTACCATATTTGAAGCTGAATTGAACGTTGACACAAGCATACATTTGATTGGTTGAGTTATTTCTTAAAGCACGTGTTTCATTGGTCAGTGATAGTTCAATCAAAAGGACATCAGAGCATGATCCCCCACTCCCATCTACATCATAATAGGATACTTTTAGAAAAACAGATGCTTTAAAGTCTGATTGTTATCAGATTGATGAGTAGGGATTTTGATCAAACGTGGTAAATATATCATTAAAATATCCAGTGAGTATATTATGAGCAAGAAATGTGCATAATAATGACATTAATTGTATTTGGAAGTATTTATTAGTTTCTGTTAGTATAGTTTGTTTTCTTCATTGAACATATTTGTCCCTTGCAAAGGAAAGCAAGTGAAGTAACCCGTGTTATTTAGAACCATAGGTTTGGGAATACACTGAGTTCTCTTCTATGCAAAATGTGCAAACCAGGTTAAAAATAAATGATGTTAAAATGTAAGATGCATAAATTTCATTAGAGCAGTTTTTAAATGTTTTGGATGATATAAAGTTGTGTCCTTTATTAGTCAGCCCAAGGCTTTATAAAATGTATTGCTTATATTGATTTAAGAGTCCTTGAATCTTTTATTTCAAGCATTGTATTAGTTAGAAGAGTTATGGCCCCTGATTACCCATCCTGTTCTGACTTAGGGTTTTTCCTCACAAATTTTTCTCTCTTGAAGGCACAATGGTGCATATTGTTGTGATCATGTGCCTTTTGCCAATTGTTATGCACCTAGTTTTAAAAGTTTCTGGTTTTGTCCTCTTTTCAAACTGTCCATGAAGAAACCTGGGTTGAATCCATTCTGGTTAAGTATTTAAGAAACAGTGTCATAAATGCAATCTTTGTATGCTTTCCTGAGATTTTCAGGTAAACTTCTAAAACTCCAAAAAGTTTAAATCATACAGTTAAAGGAAGGGCAGATAAGAATTTGATTGGGAATTAGACAAGAAAGGGACAAATATGAAAATAGTTTCTCGTCGTATTTTGGCCATTCCTAATTCAGTTTCCATGCAACCTGGCAGTAATGTAGTAGTCCATAGACAACTTCCTCTTAAAAATATATACAAATTAAGATTTTGGAATCACCTATGAATGGCAAGACGTAGAAGTTACATTTCTGGTAGTGATGTCAGCACTGTCTTTCTTTTAATATTTTGTCAACCACTTTAATTTTCAATTATTAAGTGCCTCAGGTTTGTATACTAATATATCCATATTTCCTCTCTTATTACTAATAGATGTTGGGTGCCTGTCTTGCAAACTAATACATCTGTGTTTCATGTCAGTGACAAGGGAAAGGTGACTTTATTCCTTACATGTGATGAGCCATCACTGTAGGTTGGGTTTGATTTGGTATTGTTACCAATTGCTCATAACATCTACGTTATCACAGATATCTGTCATAGGTGTATTTTGTTGCAAAAAGCCTGCCTTGGTGGAAGCTTGATGTAGTGATGTGTACATGTCTGTCCATTAGGCTAAATGTTAAGGCCTTTTACTTTCTACCTAAAAAACAGGCAAGCTTGACAAAAAGGGGTCTCTTGTTGCTTGTTTCAATATTCCTTTGCTATATCCCCTCACTGCTGCATCTGTTAAAATGCATGTTTGGTCATAGATCCCATGAAATCAGTAATTTTTTTTAATCGAAATTAGTAATTTTATTTTATCATCATGAATTAATTTCATTTTAGTTTTGGTTCTTGACTATATTACGGATATTTAATTTGCATTATTTGTTGTTTTTTTTTTTAAAAAAAATATTTTGTATTTCATAATATGCTTTTGTATTGTAACATTTTATTTTTGACTTAACCTTCTCCTTTATTTATCTTCTACTTGACCTGAATTATTGAATTTTTAAAAATTGTATTCTGTAACACATAATTTAATTTTCTCTCTCTCTGTGTATGGGTTTAATATCAGGATCATTATTAATAGAAGTAAATACATTTATTGGGGTCTGAGTCTAGGTTATTAAAATTCCCCTACAATTTACCTGGTGTACCTAAGATTGTTTAGGTTGTATATTATAATTTTAGTAACTGACTTTCTAATAATTATTAACATTTTATTTTGTAAACATTAAGAACTTTCTAGAAAGGATATTTTCCATTAGGTAGTGTTTTTTTAAAAAAAAAATATTGTGACCTGAGGTCAAGTAGTGGACTACATAATTTGTTACTGCAAGGATTATTCATTCGTGCTTATGATCTAGCAGAATCAATTTGTATTATTGCTGTAGCCAGTAGTTCATTTGGGCTGGAATTTATTTGAAATTGTTCAGTTCAAATGGATTTTCTCAAAAAATACAGTGTGCTCAGTAAAAAATAATATTCTTAGACTGAGACATTCACTTGGATTTATAGTGAATTTAAACCTGAAATTAATATTACTGTGTTTCAACAAAAGACTGTTGATACAACAAGACAATACAGGCTGCCACAGGCACATCAACACCTTATGATTTGGATTTCTGCTACAGTTTATTCAGAACTTTAAATTATTAGGACTTGTGTCTGTAAATGTAGGATTATTTTGGGATTTAATTTACGATTCTAAAAGTTCTGTTTTGTAAAATTTTCAATTTGCATTCTTGGGAAATAAATTATGTGTTGAATTCTACAAAACTTGTTGCTTTTCACTCTTTTCTGTTTATTTTAAGAGCATAGACTCATAACAACTCACAAGAATAATTTATAAAGTGATAATGTGATTTCACCATTAAATAACGTTATTTTTGTTGAGCCCATGTTAATGGGATCAAGACAGTAATCACTTTTTCATTCATGGTGGTAGAGTTATTAAGAATGTATTGAGGTTTTGGTTCAAGATTTTGCTTTGTAAATATTTTACAAGTCCTTCATACTAGCCATGAATCATAATGTTGGTAAGACTATTTGTTTTATGGTATGCACACCTCACAACTTTGTTCCTCTGGGTCAACATCCCAGGCATAGAAAATTTTTGTATGTTTTGGTTATTAAAGTTTTTCATTTTGATAATATTTGCAAAAGACCATTATAGTTTCTCATTGTACTTGAAATTTATCAATTTGAGCTAAGCAATTTATTCCACGTTTGTTTGCAGATATGACCTTGGGGTTAGGGTCACAGTTGTACTTAATTTGCATTAAATATTTTAGTTATCTTTTTTTTCTTCATTTATATTTCCTAAGCCCCTTGGCTGCATACACAGGTTGAATAATTACAAAGCTAGGACAATTTAGTGATGTATACACACTTAACCTTTGACCTTTGGATCAAGTTTACAGAGAAAGTTTATGTCAAAGTTTGGGTTAAAACGTTTTGATTTGCATATATTTCCTAAACTCTTTCCATGAAATTTCTTCATATATGGATTAAATCATTATGAAGCTTTGACAATTCATATGGTGACAAACACACTTGCACCTTGACGTATAATCAATATCACAGTCATAATTTGATTTTGGATGAAGTTTTATATTTCCTAAATCAATTGACTGATATTGTTCAAACATTGGATGAATCATTATAAAGCTCAAATAATGTATTTTGTGACTAAACCTTTTAGCTTTGGAGAGATGGTCACACATTTTATTGTAATGTTTAGATAGTTTAATATTTAGATAGGTCAGGGAGCAACCCAGGTCATCTTGTTTTTATTTTAAAGCAATAACAGGACATAATGTTGTAGGAACAAGTCTTAGTCTAAGATTCGCTAATTTATAACATGGGTCGGGTTACTGTGAAGAACAGCACTATAAAAAGTGTGCTCTGTACATGTTTTTTAATGATAGTATTTATCTCATTGCAGTTTGGGATCAAACAAAATGTAGCCATTTTAACTGGCTGTGGTTCAATGTGACCACATTTTCTTCTTACACCGAGGAGACGTCATATGAAAATTCAATTTTAGTGCAACAATCAGGAGCATTGGCTCTCAGCTCACTCACCCATGTGATCAAGAGCTTGACACCAAATGCTCGAGGAATTTTCCTCCTCCTTGCCAAGTACCAGTTGGAAAACCAGGACATTTCTACTTACATAGGTACAGTAAAAATCATTTAATCAGTGAAATTTTTGGAGAATAAGAATGTACATAACATTCTGCATCATCTGATGAAATCATTAAAATATAGAACAAATATTGCACCTTCTTCGTACTTGACGTTTACAGATGTTATTCTGTTGTACTAGTTCTCATTTATGAAAGATACTCGTGCATCTCTCACATTAAAATTTTGTTTTTGGATTCTTTCCACAATTATGATATTTTTATTTCTTTTTTAAATATATATCCATATACACTGCAATTTCTCCTAACTACCCAGCTAAGATGAATGGAATAATTTGGGCTAAAAGTGGCAGAACATAGTTGATGTTAAGGGAGGTAACTCTTATGGCTGATAGGTTATAACTTTTGTTTCCCCATCCCATGCCCAAAAGAGACACTAAGGATAAATAATCTACACTTCAACTTTTATTATACTGCTTTATATTCTTTACAAATTTTGAAATAAAGCAAAAAAAGACAAATTTTAATACATTTCACTTGAGAACAATTTTTTTTATTGGATATTTTGTATCATCATGGATGCATCAGAGAGTGAGACCAGATAAAACTGATGTTGTAATGTGACGAAGAGAAAGATACATTTTCCACAAAGGAAGAATAATGATTGAAAATGAAGCACTAATTGTGATAAATGGATACAAATCCAAGTTTTCGTCACAAAACAAATTGTGGTTGAAAATAAGTTTAAAATAAGTTCACATTGATAATAGGCCAAGGATTTATGACCAAAAAATTACAGTGTGGCCGAGTTAAGAATTTTTAGGGTATATCATTATCTTTCTGTTTTCTTTCTGTTAGGAATGTCATTCCATGATCTGTATCAGAGATGTAGGGAAGCTTTCCTTGTAAACAGTGATCAAACCTTGAAGGCCCAGCTTACAGAATTCAGGGACCACAAACTGATACGATCCAAAAAGGTTTGTATTACAGAATTTAGGGATCACAACTGATACAATCTAAAAAGGTTTGTATTACAGAATTCAGGGAAAACAAACTGATATGATCTTAAGAGGTTTGTATTATAAATCCAGGGACCAGAAACTGATAAAAGATTAAAAGTGTTTTGTGTTACAAAGTCCAGGGGCCACAACCTGATACAATCTAAAAAGGTTTTTTGTATTTAAAGAATTCAGGGAAATAAACAGGTATGATCTGTTTGTGTTATAGAAATCAGGTACCACAAAATGATATGATTTAAATAGGTTTGTATTACGGAATTCAGGGACCACAAACTGATATGATCTAGAAAGGTTTGTATTAGAAACTCCAGGGACCACAAACTGATGCGATCTAAAGAGGTTTGTATTTAATAAATTCAGAGACCATAAACTGATATGATCTGTTTGTATTATAGAATTCAGGTACCACAAACGGATACTGTTTAAAAGATTTGTATTTAAAGAATAAGGAAGTCATCCATGTTTTTGAATTATTTTTATTGAAATGTTGCAGAGCTCATGCTATACGCTAATTGTTAAAAGTCTTTTTGGATTTTCAGTATCCCTAGCCCATCCTATATATTTAAATTTAAAGGTAAAAATTATCACTTAGTAATAAACTTGGTCCTTAAACAACTGTAAGTCGATTCCTTTTATTTTTAATAACTGTGATCATGTGATAACTGTACAACATATTTGTTCATTTTATTGTCAAGTCAACATTAGGGGTAAGTGAGCTATAGTCAAATTTTTGTTGTTGGGGCTGGATTAAGGTTTTGGTGGAAGTAACCCATGATAAATTTTCATTAAGCTTGGCAGGAATCATTATCAGGCCATTTGATGGATTGCTTGATAGCTCTTTTCTAACCTATATTTCCTAAACCACTTCATCGATTCTTGTGATATTTAGTATGAGATTATATCAGGTTGTCCCTGTCATACGATGCACTTTGCTGCAGAAGTTGGCATTCTACCTAACAATGTATTTC
>QKMX01349367.1:6948-17645 GCA_003401595.1 Venustaconcha ellipsiformis
ATCGTGTGCTGAAAAATGGCATTAAGCCCAACAGCAACAAGAGTTGTGTTAGTGACAATAAACATATGTGAAATATAGGGGCATACACCACTTCCACTAGTTCAAAAAATAAGTGTCTAAGGATCTTCATTTCTAGGTTGAGGACACCCTCTGATAAGAAGCTACCTATGATGATGCCCAACACAAAAATAGTAAATTTGTATCATTTTGTCTCATCTGAAGAGATGTAACCTTATTATAAGGACGTCTTTTCAGTCTAGAAGAGATGGTCATATTTAAGAGAGTGATTTTACAGCAAGTCCCTCCTACAAGCATTTGTATATTCGTTACACACAGGCAAATACTGTGATATTTTTATTTATCTTCATTACACACAGGCAAATACTGTGATATTTTTATGTATCTTCATTATACACAGGCAAATACTGTGATATGCTTACGCATCTTCATTATAGACAGTACAGTACTGTGATATAATTATTATATATGTCACATCATTGCAAGACAGATATAATTTTGCATTGCTTTTGGACAGGGACTCACTACTTGAGGACCTGTAACAATAAAGAATATCCCTGGAATAACTGGAAGATAAGAAAAGACATGGGTCTAATGAATTTCAACCCTACAGAGGAGGGTCTTGCTTCTTTGCACAGTGTCCTCTTCAGAAAAGATCCATGTCTTTGGCGGGCTGCCCTCCTATACTACACAGCATACAAGGCTGCATTTCTTTCATTTAAGGTATTGTTTTAGAAAGTAGATCAGTTCATAAATGTGTCTGATATAATTTTACATCATTAAAACTTACTTCATGGTCACCTCATATTGCATGATAGTTATCAGTAGGCAATGTTTGTGGGGCTGTGAAAAGTATATTTGATTGTGAGGAAAAATTTAAATCCTATATGTATTACCTATCATAACACTGATGTATACAGGTATTATAAGAACTGATTTCTGATTCAATGTTTGATGGTTATAATTTAATATTTGATGGTGATAAACCAATTTTAAACTCAAGCTTAGAGGTTGAGGATGAAATAGAATTATCACCATTAAACATTGAATATCAAACAGTTTATGATTACTAGGCCTGATTTTTCCTCTTTTCATTTTGATTCAGTTGATGAGCGATTATTAAAATAGCCATTAAAACATCATAAAAAATTAAAGATAATAAATTTATTACTACTACTACTACTACTACCACTAATAAGGGAATAATGTCTGATAGATAGCAGTGCAAAATTTAAAACTTTGCATAAATGATGTAGGATGTGAAGTGCACAACATTGACAATATGAAATTATATGCGATACAATTAAGTCCTTATGATAATTTAGGGAATTCAGTTTTCTTGCTAATTAAGATTGTAACAATTTGATGATTTGTAATTAACAAGGTTAAGTTTAAGCAGATGCTTAAAACTGTTTCAAGATATTAATTGAATTGGTATATTCTATGTACATGTGCCATATACACTTGTTTATAAATTGAGTCAAAATGCAAACAACAAATATCCTCATCTGGGTCTTTGTTGCTCATTCTACTGATTATTCTTAACAAACGGTACAGACTCAGATCTGCCAGCATTTTATGCAGTGGTAGATCTGGGTTTGTGTAGTTGGACTCATCTTTCAAGTGAGTATATACAGTATGCACATTATACATACTTATAATATACAGTTTCTATATACCATCCCAAATTCTGAAAGTTATTGATCTTAAAAATGTAGGGTATTTTTTCTCAACCCTCTTGCAATCATTGGTATATAAAACGTTTGGGAGAGATTTCAACTGTAGGATTGAATAATCTTGAAAACATTAGTGGTTGATTCAATATCAAAGTGCAGTTGTAACAATTATCCAATTGCAGTTTAATATTACCTGTATATAAACATTAGTATACATAATTTTTCTCTAATAAAAATATTTTATTCTGTTTTCCCTTTATTTAAATAAATCACATATTTTACATGTGAAACCTAGATGGCACATTTTGTGTTTGAAGAAATTGAATATTTATAAAAATTATTCACATTATACTTGTACCTAATTTTATTTAAATATACAGCCCTTCTTCCAGAGACTTTTTCCTTTCCACAACAGTCTTTTTCATCCACATTTGGTAGGAAACCATATAACTCTTTAGCTTTAACTTGATATTTTGCTTCAGCCAATTACAAATGACATTACTTTTAAAGCTTGTTTCTGATTGGTTGATGGGGGGAAACTTAAACTCAGATGTAAATTCTGAGTTTTATGAATACCAGACCTGAATTTTCCTCCTGTCATTTTTTCAATACTAATTTCATGATTTTTCCCCTTGGATAAAGTGCACACAACCTAACAAAGAACCAATAGACTCAGATTTGCCAACATATAGTTCACTGGTGGCTTTGGGTATAAGCTGATTGTTTTATATATGATTTAACACAACAGAGAGTACATAATATTTATGGTAGTCCAAGGGATGACTGTTTGATATGATGACTTGTTTGGAATTCAGGTAGTCCTACTGATTACTATACAATAGTATAACTTGTTCTGAATTCAGGTAGTCCAAAGGATTACTACATGATGACTTGTTCTGAAATCATGTAGAACATGATAGTATTACTTGTTCTGAAATCAGGTAGAACAAAGGACTATTGCATGATATTATAACTTGTTCTGAATTCAGGTAGTCCAGGGATATATACTGATATTATGACTTGTTCTGAATTAAGGTACCATAGTCAAGAGGACTACTGCAGGATATTGTATACTGAATTCAGGTAGTCCATGGGACTACTATATTGCATTATGACTAGGTCTGAATTGAGAGGATAAGTACATAACATTATTATTTGTTCTGAATTCAGGTAGATCAAGGACTCATTCAGGATATTATGGCTTGGTCTGAATTCAGGTAGATCAAGGACTCATTCAGGATATTATGGCTTGGTCTGAATTCAGGTAGTCTCAAGGACTCATTCAGGATATTATGGCTTGGTCTGAATTCAGGTAGTCTCAAGGACTCATTCAGGATATTATGGCTTGGTCTGAATTCAGGTAGTCTCAAGGATTCATTCAGGATATTATGGCTTGGTCTGAATGCAGGTAATTCAGAGGACTTCATGTTATGACTGATTCAATGAGCTTAGGGATTACTACAGGATTTGTTCTCACTCCAGATATTATGATTAAATTGTTTTCACACAAAATGAATATTAAAAATAACTATGAATGACTCAGTGTTGTAAATGTCAGATGATAAAAGGACGTTTTAGATATTACAGTTCTGTATTAGATGGCATTAATATATTATGTGGCCCATTGAGTTAGTCAGATTACCATGGCAATAATATATTGTGGCCCATGGAGTTTGTCAGATTACCATAGCAATAATATATTATGTGGCCGATGAAGTTTGTAGGATTACCATAGCAATAATAGATTATGTGGCCCATGGAGTTTGTCGGATTACCATGGCAATAATATATTATGTGGCCCACATAGTTTGTCGAATTACCATGGCAATAATATATTATGTGGCCCATGGAGTTTGTTGGATTACCATGGTAATAATATATTATGTGGCCCATGGAGTTTGTTGGATTACCATGGCAATAATATATTATGTGGAGTTTGTCAAATTGCTATGATTTTTCTTTCTTTTCCTTCATTTTATTTCCTGAATAACGAAAGATAAATGGCTGCAACATCTAATTTGAAAAGTTATTGAGCCATGTCACTTTAATTGTATTTTTTCCTGACGGAAGAATGTTTCCTGTATTTTATTCTAGGAACTATTCAGAGACCTTGGAAGATTTGTCAGTGACCCCAATGTGAGATGGGACTACTGTATAAGGGCCAAAAGGGGACAAAGGGACACATCTCTATCAGGTATCTATTAGGCAGATAATTTTAGTAATGCAAAATTGAATGCCATAATTATTTACAAATAAGAGGCATTGTGCCTTTGTTACCTTTTATTAGAGTATCATTTTGAGATATTGGTACTAACTTATTACACATTGCTCTTAAGATAGAGAACTCTGGTAATTAACTCTAAAAGCTCAGTTTGTTGTGGGATAATTTTTAAAATTATAATACAGTGCTTCCTTGATTACCCACCCAATTTCACATAATGATGACAAATGCTGGTGATTAAAGATGGCCAATGATCGAGGTTTGTTTAATAGATCAATAAAAACAAGTAAATTTAATCAGTGGATCACTAAACATGAGGCATTGACCAATAAAATAAAGTTTAATTGAGTTAAGCTTCATAGTAATTTACAGAAAATTAATAAGACGATTTACACTGGCTTTATTTAATCTAATTGCTCTCACAGTGATTTTTGTTGATAGCATTAAGTTACAGTGGCTATTATCATGGATTGTCTTGAAGGCTGTCAGCTGAGATAATCACTGCTATAACTGTAGACAAATATGGTAGATGTATTTTTATATATATCATTTGTAGATTAATAATTGGCCTTGTGGATAGCAAGTAGCAATGGTGGAAAATGAATTTGACTTTGTATATTGATTAGGCTTGGAGGTGGCAGATAGCAAGAGTGGAAAATGAATTTAAGAGCAAATTAGTAACATTCATATTTATTGGTAGTAACTGAGGGTGGTGAGGAACTGTATGGGAGCAAAAATCAGGGAACACTGTACATTATCAAATTTACTTCCTTTCTTAATCATTTTTTTTTTTACAAATTTACTTGCATAATTCAATAATTACTCTACAAAATTTGACCAAATTTAATATAGAGCATTCTAACATTGAGACATTAAAATTTTTAACAAAAGATGATCTGCTCTTAAGTATAGTCACTGTTACTAAAAATGAAAAAAAATTCCTAACAACATCTTAACAGAATTTGACTAAATGTGACAGAGACCATCATGGTTTCAAGCACTTTGCTGTTTATACAAAAAATGATATCATGATCTTCTTTTACTAACTTAGCCAGATTACTAGACTAGCTGCTACTGAAGTCACTTTTTGTCAGGCAGGTGAATGATTCCAGCTTAAGCCTTTTCTTTACTAAACCTCTCACAAATTGATTAAAGAAAGTTATTTAAAAAATTTTGGTACACTTGAGAGGAAATAGATTCAGAAACAAATAATGAGGTGTTGAACTTTATTAATGTCATGCTATCCTGTAGCATCTTTTTGAGTCTCAGATTAGCACATGTATAAATGAATATCTTTAACAGGTGCTTTCTGCAAGGATCAGGTTTACTTGGAAGGAGCACTACAGATTCTGAAACATCGTAGAGTTTTGGATTTTCACTTGCTAGTCAGACTTGGAAAAATTGCCTTTGAAGACATTAACATGCTTAAAGATTATACCGACATTAAAAACACACGGATTCCATCTTTCATGGAAGATCTCAATACATACCACAAACTGTTAGACAGGATTGCAGAGGCAAATGGACTTACAGACGATGTACTGCGAGAAGTATAAAAAAAATATGCAACCTATCCTATGCTAATATTTACCATATATACTCTCTTATTTGTTTGATCCAACTGCTAACAACATAGACCCTGATCTGCCATTGCATGCTGCACCAACTGATTGGGGACTATGTTATTTTTCTGGGGACTGTTATTTGTTCTGGGAGTTTTTAACAGACGGCATAGACACATATCTGACAGTGCATTTTGCAACAGCAGATCTGGATCTATTCAGTTTTGTAGTTGAATCCAACTTATATGTGAGTATATAAAACAGATGTATAGACTGGTAGATTTTCTAATACAAATAATGTGATTATAAAATGTGTGATATACTTGATGTTGATATTGGACATATTGATATACTGTAGATGCTTTCTAACATAAAAGCTGGCAAACTTTATAATGAGAAACATCATGCATGGTATAAAGCTGTCCACTGGTACCATAGAGTATTACAATGAGACTGTATTTATAATGAAGTACATCATACATACCCTTGTTATAATGCTGTGCATGGGAACCATAGAGTAGAGGTGCACAGTATTACTGGTATACCAGTTTACTGCTGCTATAATATTTTCCCAATTTTGCATCCCATCATGGTACATTTTAATTGCTCCATTTCTTGGTTAGTTCCATCAATAATAAACATATGGAAACTCTTGAGTAATCTTGTTACAAAGGTATTAAAGTTAATAATATGCTTTCATTTCTCATGGCAAAATAATTCCTAAAATTATTTATTTTTTGCCAAATTTTTGTATTTATGACAAATTGATTTGAATACACTATTACTAATATAATTATATTTATTATCCTTTATTCACCTTTTTCATGCATCACATATGCCATAATGGTGGCCAAATGGATTGTTGTGAAAGTTATTCAGACCCAATCCAACTTTTAGAAAACTTTGAGACTAAAAGAAAGAAAAAAAATAATTTCTTAGTTATTTACTAGATTATGATGATGTGTTGCGTGCATTTATTCCTGTGTAGGACCAATAATTATCCTATGACTAGGAGAACAACTGAATTATTTTGGAATTTTATGTAATTTTTCTAGTCCACTAAATATTGTTGTGTCATTTTGTTTTATGTTTATATATATCTTGCCAAGATGTTGGCATACCAAAGTTTTTTTTTATTATATCAATAGTGTAGGTAGTAACTTGTTGACATCAGTGTTGGTACTTATGTCAGATATAGTGTACGCTTAATCATCCCACTTTAGTTATAACATTTAGGTCACAATGTATACATACACATAGCAAATTTATTTCCTATAAGGAACTGGCCATTTAAATCTTTGGTGGGGAGAGGTTTCAATTTTCTTTCAAGCAAAGATATTTTTCTTTAATCTCAAGATTAAAAAAATTTCCTTCAAATAATGAAATGGATACAATATATGCACAAGTTTGCTATAAATCAGGCAAGATATATTTTTCCAGCTTTTTGAGAGTCAAAAAATTTATTTTTAAAAATCTGGTCTCCTGCCACAGAAAATTAAATTGTTGGTTCCTAATATGATTGCAGTGTACCTTGGTACATGACACATTATATTTAGAGATACAGTGGTACAAAGTTTTTGTTGCACCCATATCTACCATAGAGTAATCTTTCTTTGAGTGAATCTGCCTTATAATGAAGTACAGTACTGCCTAATTATAATGCTGTCAATGGGAATCACATAATGTATTGCCTTTTACTGAGATTGCCATATAATAAAGTACATTATTCATACAGTTCTACATCATATAATGCTGTCTGTTGCGAGTTATACAGGATAATGCCTTATAGTGATATTTCCTTGTAATGATGTACAGTATGTTCTCATTATAATGTATGTATTTTTGAACATATAAGAGTCCAGAAATTTTTGGAGATTTTGTTTGAAGTACTTGTTTTGTATATGTAACTTCTTTTTTTCATGACAAAGAGCTAGTTTAGCCCAAACCATTGGAAATACCATTTTGAAGTTGTGTTGTTATATATGTACACACACACAAACGGAGTACTCTTTTTTATCATTTTATATTGTTGAAGTATCACATGCTTGATGTGCAGGCCCTGGTCTCCATGCTAGCAAAAAGTGATATCATCTATAATGATCAGCTTCTTTAGCTGTCTCATTTAAGGCAAACAGGGAAAATGACTGTAGAGAATTGATGCAATTTAACTGGGTTACCAGTTGTCGTGAATGTGTTTACTATCAACCATGAATTTAAAGACACTCAGAACAGTCATTTATCAGTGATGACTATAATATGAACTTTATGAATCCTTTAAGTACATTCCAAATGAAAATAAAATTACATTGTCACAAAACTTTGAAAAATGACATCCATGAAAATAATGCATTCACACTATTACAAGGAGTGATGTTTAAGGATATTTGATCCATGTATCTTACCATTGTATGTGACTGCCATTCTGTTAGAGAAACAGACAGCATGATTGGCATTCTGGATGATCTGTTGCAAAATCCAAATTGGAATTAATAGGCAGTTACTGCAGTTATTATGATATTGTAACCTTACAGTGAATCTTATGGGCAATAGACATATGAAAATTAAACTTATTCAAGATCTCTTTAGTATAAAGTAACACTCCCAATTTGACTGCCATCTTACAATCATTGGCATAGTTATGCTGAAGAAACCAAAGTTAGAAGCAGGCACATAAGGGACCATAACTCCTGTAAATGACAGGTGTGGATTGCTGGAAATGAATTCAAGGTGATCTCATCAGTATAATGCCGCAATCCAAATTTAGCTGAAATGAAACAATTCTTATTAAATTAATATTTGGAAATGAAAGTTAGGAAAATGTGGTTTAATGGGCAACAACTCTTGCAAATGATGACTTGGAATGTTGAACTCAGAATTTTATCGATACAAGTTATATGCTAAATATTTTGTTACAACAAATTTGCATTATGATGGAGTGTATTATAATGAAGGCTAGATAATAATACTTATGCCCCTTATAAAAGACCACATTATGATGCAGTGTTTTATGTGAATTTCACATTGCATTTGGTAATAATAAACAAAAAACTTCAATTATTTGGTAATAATAAACAAAAAAAACTTCAATTATTTGATATATTAAGTAACAATCTCAGAAATAAAATTCACTTACTATTTGATCTATGAATATGGATTGGTATATGAGAAACTGTTTTACTAATCCATCATTTGGTGGCTGACTATGTTATTTCTTTCTTTCTTTCATTACTCATACACATTATATAGTGAACATGTGAATTGTCAATAGGTTTTCATGTATATAATCTAACAAACATAAGAAAGAAAAAAATTGAAAGGAATGAAAACAAAGGTGCATATTTTGTTTTTGCATTTTTTATTATCATAATTTTAAGGTTATGAATATTAAAGCCAGAAGATTTATTAGCATCTAGCCAAGATTTATTGCTATATTTCTAGCCATGATTTATTGCCGTATTTCTAGCCAAAATTTATTGCCATATTTCTAACCCAGATTTAATGCAATATTTTTAGTGTATAGGGCACTTTTGTGTAAATATCTGTTTCAGTTTATACTCTGAGTGAAAATTTTAAGAGAGAGGGAAAGTATATGCTTTAATTTGAAGCATAGTGTAAATAGCAATTAGAAGATAATTTAAAAACTTATTTGCAGCATTAAACTTTACTTAAGGTCTGTTATTAGTGCACTCTATTTTGTTAAGTCATTTGTTTGAATCAGTTATTTGTAAAAATCATTTTTCAGTGATGTGAATTGTAATGAGATTATTTGCATCATTTTTTTAATTACATGGAACTGTCATATTGGAACATGTGTGACAACTGTGAACTATTCAACTGGAAAATTCCAGGAATTAAAAGGCAAATTGGTAATTATACTGATTTCACATTTATTTCACAAATCATTAACTTTTAAGTTTATTGATGTCTATTACTTTTATAAATATCTAAATTCTAGATTTCAGTCATATTTAATTAGAAAACACAGATTACATTAGAGCAATCAGCAACTGTAAATGACATAACTGACTGCTGACCAGTTAGACTGCAAGTCAGCTGACAACTGTTACATAATCATCCTTCGCTCTGTTTGTCAGAGCCATTTCTGACTTAAGTCTGGTACTAGGACATTGCCGCCTAAGCAGCAGATTCATATTGCTATATTTTTTTCCAATTCGGAAAATAATGTTTAGTGTAGATTCAGCAGTATTGTTCATGTGTGCGTGCAAATATTCACAAAAGGTTAATTTTTACAGAAGTTGATAAGTTATTGAGTAATTAAAGGTGTTAATGTTAAAGGTATAGTTGATAGGTCAGGGTGATACTGTTGATAAATTAAAATTTAAAAATATCTACATTTAAAGCAAATATTATCAAGAGGTGTTATGTCACAAATAGACCTCTATCAAGTTTCCCACATACACAATAGTTATACCAGCAACATATTGATAAAGTTTATTAAACACTTTAGCAGATATTAGCACATAATCAGAGTACAGATAGATTAGCTTTCATACAAGAGTCAGATATTTGTTCCACTACACATAATTCTTCATTAAAGTTTTAAAAAATGACAACATCCAGTTATACAATAATTTCAAAAACATAACATAGTTGTATAGAAGTGACAAAAATGTAACAGTTTTCTCAATTAGATAACATTATACTATTGCTAGACTGGTGACTTTTACAAGCCAGACTGTGCTACAAGAAATACCATGTTACTGTGGGCAAAGTTTGAAAAAGGGTGAATCACATCACAACTGGGTCTATTACAAGCAAGGCTGGATCACATTAATGTATGTTTTCTACAAAAGCAAAGAATATAGTATTTATGGAGGCACTGTCAAAATGTTTTTATATCAAGAAAGTATTTCTTTGACCATTTAAGTGATCTTTCTAAAAAAAAAAAAAAAAACATTTACATCCATGGGACTGTATGATGATCTTTTGTAAGCATAATCTTATGCAAAAATGACATCATCATTCATGATTATAGACAAAGCAAAAACAGGCAAAACAAGCACCAGCAGTGAGCTAGTTATGCCTGTACAGTATTTTAAGGAAGATCTGTGAATGTGCAGTTGGATTAGGCATATAAGTCAGTACATATGGTACACGCCAAATTCATCACTAAATGAGATATTCAGCAAAGTATGGTTTTTAAATTACCGTGTGTGTGCTGGCTTCCGTTAGTCTCGAGAGACGATGGAAATGCACCCA
>QKMX01349375.1:1352-11547 GCA_003401595.1 Venustaconcha ellipsiformis
CGATTAAGTGAATGATTTGAATGAAACTGACTCAAGCTGCTGAAATGAAACTACCATTTTTGGCATAATCTATATTTCACTGTCCGATATTCATATTCATAAATTACTTAGTAACTCCTTTTGATCATTGCTCCTTTGTGAAATTATTGCCATTGCTTTATCTAAGGAACCGATCTTTTTTAACTTGCTTATTTTGTTTGTACTTATAGGGTTGAGAAAGAAAAATCCCAGTTACTTATTGAAATTGACACTCTGCAAGGACTTAATGAATCTCTATCGAAAGGAAAGGTACGTTTAATTCGTAGAAGTAACCTGTCGTATCCTATTATTACACGTTAGAACTATTACACTATTACTCGTTATAATTATTACACGTTAGAATAATTGCACGATAGAATTATTACACGCTTGAATCATTACACGTTAGAATTATTACACGTTTTAATAATTACATATTAGAATTATTACGCGTTATAATTATTACACATTAGATTAACTCTCAGTGAATTCAATGGCACATGGATACTTTACTTTTCTCACTTGAAAATAATAATTAAATATTTAAAAGAGTAGGGAATGGAATAAATATCGACAAAGCTGTTCTTTATACATCGAGAAACTAAATTAATATTTTTTTCATTGTATACCAAGCCATTATGTACTCTCCGAAGTTTCCTCACTCGAGAACATGAAGGCTGATATAAATCTGTATCTTATTTATGAAACTAGAAATAAAAGTCAGGTGGACACGAATAGGAATAAAAGATTGAATGAGTCTAAAATCTTTGATTTTTTTTTAAAAGGAGATGCAAATTACTAAAAATGCACTATTACTTTGTATCATAGTAAGGACTGGAAAGGCAGTAACACAGCAATTGCATTATTTCAGGTGTAAATAAAATTCAGCATGCTGTTATATACTCATAATCTCACCTTGGCACAGTGAAAATCGTCTGCTCATAGTGTGACTGGAAAAAGCACTCATAATTTTGCTTGTTTGTTTATTTTGTGGTTTGATTTTGTTTGTGGTAAATATATTTTTTTCGATCAGTTTAACATTTCCGCATGTATTTAAAACGGCCTTTTGTCACTGATACAGTCTTCCGCAGAAGCGAAGGTGGAAGCTCTCGATGGTTCTCTTAGCAGAATGAAGGTGCAGGTTGACGACCTTTCACGCCAGGTGAATGACCTGAATGGTCTCAAGGCCCGCCTGACCCAGGAGAACTTCGACCTTCAGCACCAGTGCCAGGAACTTGATGCCGCCAACGCCGCGCTCGCCAAGGCCAAATCTCAACTTCAGGCCCTGTGTGATGACCTGAAGAGGCAATTGGATGACGAGTCACGGGTAGGAACGACAATGGTTTGATTGTCAGTTAGAATCATGCCCGTAAATTGTCCATGATTTGTCTCTGTTTAGTGCTTTTTAAAATAATCTTAATGTATCATTCACATTACTGTTCGACCTTTGTTCTCTTTTGTTCAAACTTTAACATTTCTGCTGCCTAAGTCATCAAAATCGTCTTACTATCTTACTAAGTTTGCCATGGAAAATATACAAGACGGGAATAAAGAAGATATATCCGTATTTGTAAAATGTAGTACTAAGTGATAACATTGATCGTATGTCTTAGAAAAGTTTGAGATCATCAAGATTGCATCAGAGTTGTTGGGGAGAGTAACCAACAACTCTAAATGTCCAAAAAACATATCTGACCTACATAATCCTTATTTTAATTGATTTCTCATATTTTTCATTAACGTGTTCATTGTTACCTATATTAATACTTTTTCGTTTCTATTATTTGCTAAATATCATGGTACGTTTGGAGAGTTACTCTGATTATCAAGCATATATATCTACGTGTAACTGCATAGCTTATGTCCAAATATAAAGAATCTCCTTTGTTTATATTGCAGCAACGTCAGAACCTACACGTGCAGCTGTCCGCCCTCCAAGCAGACTATGACAACTTGAACGCCCGTTATGAAGAGGAGTCCGAAGCCGCCTCCCTGCTCCGCGGCCAGTTCAGCAAGATTTCCGCCGACTTTGCTGCATACAAGAGCAAGACAGAGAAGGAGCTTCTTCTCAAGACCGAAGAGCTTGAGGAACTCAGGTAGTCTTCAGCAAATATTCATTGTTGGCATTGAGTTAATAAAAAATAAAAAAAAACCATTTCCTTCAAATTTTAACAGCTTTAATGCAAATTGTTTTGGGTACTATGGCTGATTTGTTATTGATTTTGATGCAGAAACCACGTCTACGGATTTTAGACGTAAATGCTTAAAAATGTATCCGAACTGAGGGATACATTTTGACACCATACACATATGCACATTATGACAGATTCCCTTCAGGAAATATACAAATGACATAAAGAAAAATCATAATGTCAGAAGTATTTGGATATATTGCTAATCAATATTGCTTGACTTTTAGACGCAAGCTGAGCGTGAGAATCCAGGAGCTTGAAGATCTGTTGGAGCAGCAGAGAGCCAGGGCAGCCAGTCTGGAGAAGGCCAAGAATAAACTCACCATCGAGATCAGAGAGATCACCATCGAACTCGAAAACGTAAGTAACGATTCCTTCTATTGAATGACAAGGTGTCGAGTAGAAAGGTGGAACAAGGTATCTGGTTGGCAAGTTACATGAATGATTATTTTGATTATTTTGATTGTCCAACCTGAACTTTATAGGTGCCATTCTAGTATTTCATGTCTATAAAAAGTCTATTTCTCACTCCCACCCAAGCAATATAGTATAAAATCTGGTGAAATATATGCAGACGAAGATATTCTCATAGTACTCTTTTCCCCATAGACCCAGATCATCGTGCAAGATCTTACCAAGAGAAACAGGCAGCTGGAGAACGAAAATGGCGCCCTTCAGAAGCTGGTTGGAGATTTGCAGTCCGAGAATGCCGGTCTCCGTGCTGACAAAGCCAATCTTGAGCAAGAGAACTACAGGCTGAAGGTCTCCAACGCCGAGCTCGCCGAGAAGAACTCCGCCCTTGAGAGAGAGAATAAACAACTTTCGGGTAATGGCCTTGTTTTATACAGCCAATAATGTATCCAGAACATAGTCTATCTCACGATTTCCATAGACAGAGAGTTATTAAAACTTAAATTTATAATGATGTCATATTATCAAAGTAACATGCAAATAAACCCAGGAAAACTACTTTATCATAGTTAAGTGATTGCATAATTTAAAGTATCGCGTGTATTTAAGGTATCGCGTGTATTTAAAGTATCTCATGCGGGATATACACACATTTGTACCGTTGATAATTATCAGAGAATTGGATCAGCGCGAAGTATTGAAGAGTGAGTTGCTTATCCATTAGAATATACAATGAGTTATCGGCTAGGCCACTGCCAGCTTCAAAATCATATGTTCTTTCGTGTTTGTTTTGATAGACCAACTTCGTGACGCAAACAATGCCTTGAAGGATGCCACCCGCCAGATTCAGGACCTGTTGGCTCTCAAGGCACAACTGGAGGCCGAGCGTGACAACCTCGCAGCTGCCCTCAGAGATACTGAAGATGCCCTTAAGGATGCTGAAAACAAACTCGCCGCCGCCAACGATGCCCTCAACCGTCTTAGAGCCGAAATGGAACAGAGACTCCGCGAAAAGGACGAGGAGATCGATTCAATCAGGTAAACACTGAGGACCTAATGGGATTAGTTTCTTCATAAGATTTTCCGAAAGACATATGAAGTATCTTAAATTGAACATATTTCTTTCCTAAACACCTATCTTGTTAATACAGTTTCAGCTGTTTCAATGATGCTTTTATATTATTTTCTAACTGACGAACACAGGAAACTTGAAAGAGAGAGTGCTTGTATAAACGATTGATTTTGTTTCTCTATTTGGCTATTTTCATAGCTCAAACCTTCACAGTGAATCACGTACTGAATTTCTGTAAAGCTTAAGAAAGAAAGAAAAAAGATTCATTCAGTAATCACATGTTTTCAATAAGGTGAAAAGTCGCAATTTGCAAAGAAAACCATTTTAATTTATCATTATTATCATACTTTCAGAAAAAGCAGCGCACGTGCGATCGAAGAATTGCAACGAACTCTTGTTGAAGTTGAGACCCGCTATAAGAGTGAAATCACCCGTATCAAGAAGAAGTATGAGACCGACATCCGCGAACTTGAAGGTGCCCTGGACAATGCTAACCGTGCTAATGCTGAGTACCTTAGACAGATCAAATCTCTGCAGGCTAGAGTTAAGGTGAGCACAAGTGTCAGCCTTATCAAATGGTTTATAGCTGTAGAATTATAGTTAACTATTAGAATACAAAATTACATATGAGCGAAACTGATCTCTAACTGGAATGATACATGCTTTGGAATGAAGATTATATTACACTTATCCAGTTTTATCAGAGATCGTTCCTTCTAAAAGGCTAAATTCGATCTGGCAGAACCCTTTCTTGTGGTGCAAAAGATTACTTTTTTGGGTCGCTCGACAGATTCATAAAGATGCGGATTCACGATTTCCGCTATATTTATCAGGAGAGAAATTTTTCTATTTCGAAGCTGCTCGATGTGCAATTTTTGACATTTAAATTCTTCGGTGCTTCGATTGTTCACAATTTTATAAATGAAAGCAATTGACCGATTCTGCTGGGAAAAGAGTCTCTGTTTCCTTGTCTCTCATTGCCTTTATTCCCGTAGCACAGTTTATATTTACAGCTGCACTTTCTCTGCTTTTTCTAGCAATTAAAACACCTCTAAGGACAAATTATTTAAAACTTAAATACTAATAGTACCATTCTTTCTTTTTCTAAGGACACAATATTACTCTTTTACAGGAACTGGAATCTCTTCTGGAAGATGCTAGCCGTCAATTGGAAGACCTTCGTTCTCAACTGAGCCTCTCTGAGAAGAAGAGAATTAGCATCCAAACTGAGCTAGAAGACTGCAGAACACTTCTGGAAAGCGTACGTAACCAATTCACAGCAGATAAGCACTTGTTACCTTTTCATTAAAACTGTAGCACGTCTTGGGTAAAGAGAACATCACACAGAGGATACGAACATACATTCATCAAACTATGTGATATTGAATATGCATGTATTTGAGATAACTCCAAGTTGTGCTTAAATTTTAAGTGATTATTTTCTTCTATAACTTTTTCTACATGCCTCCTATCCAAATAGTTTGTATTACAAACCCAATGGGAGAAACTAAATGATGCCCTCTCTGGCCTTTTCTGTGTAACGTTTTAAGAACACTCAGAAAATTATTGGGCTTTACAATTTTGACCCAACACATCCATCTGCAAACTTCGACAAGTTTCTAGATCATTAATTTGATCTCATTTAGTTTTTGTGACAAAATTTGCTCTAAACTATCAGTACTTGAGTTGTTTCGATTTTTCTCTAGGCTGAACGTGCTCGCAAGAATGCCGAAAACGAACTGGGAGACACATCCGCTCGTCTCTCCGAGATTCAAATCCTTGTTACCACCCTCACCAACGACAAGCGCCGCATGGAGGCCGACATAGGAGCCATGCAGTCTGACTTGGACGATGCTTTAAATAACATGAGAGCTGCTGAGGAACGTGCTGACAGACTGCAAGCCGAGGTCAACCGATTGGGTGACGAACTCCGTCAGGAGCAGGAGAACTACAAGAATGCAGAGAGCCTTCGCAAACAGCTCGAGATTGAAATCCGTGAAATCACCATCAGATTGGAGGAGGCTGAGGCTTTCGCCACCCGGGAGGGCAAGAGACAGATTGCCAAACTCCAAGCTAGAGTGAGCTTATTTTACAATTCAGAATTTATTTTAATTTCATATCTATTAATAGCCATCCCTCTTCTATATTTAAACATTGTTGATTATAAAGAAAAAAATTTAGAGTATACATGTAAAAATCCTGCATCGATACAAGTTCATTTGTATAACAGTTCATCGCGTTCAAGTTTGATGCAATATACGTAACATTTTTGTGTGAATTGCTAAGATCCATGTCAGAAGTATAGTAAGTACATACTTATCCTTGCATGTTTCATTGTGCTTGATATTGCTATTTGACCAGATTTGATGGAAAACATCTTGAAACGAATGCTTTCTTTAATTTGTTCAAATGATGCTGATCTTATATCCGATCTGGCATCCCATTGGTCCACAGTTGCTAAAACAAGAAAAAAACAACACAATTTTTGACGAATTGGTCCCAAAATCCTTCAACATAATTGCATCAATTAACAGAAAGATGGATTCCAATTTTATAGATATGATGCCGGTCCACATTCAAATATTGCCACCGTTGCTACTAATATAAAACATTGAAAGAATATACTTTTTCAACAGTACCCAGGAAAATGGGGCCAGATTTAGGAGGAATAATTTGGTACAAAGGATGTACATATTTATACAAATGATGCCATGACTAACAATAAATAAATACTTTTTTTCAGAAAAGTGCTGCAAAATTTTGATTAAACTTGATAGAAAATATTGTGCCACCAAATGCTGAGAAATTTGTCCAAATGATATTATTTGCAATCAGATATGGAAATAGTTACTAAATATTAAAATATTCTAAATAACAATGTCACAAAATGCTGAACAGATCTTGACCAAATTTGACAGAAAGCATCTTGCAAGCATTGCTCATAGGTTTTATACAAATAATGTCAGTCTGCATTCAAATATAACTGTTTATACTAAAAATTGAACACTATTAACTCATTCATCTTAGTTGTCGCTTAACCGACTTTAACCAAATTGACAGAAAGCTCCCTAGCATTGGGACGTTTCACATTAATAGAAATGATGCTATTCCATTATAAAAAGGCTTTCTTCACAAAAACTTTCTCTACCGCTTAACGAAAGTCGGCCAACTTTGACAATAAGCGCTCTAGCTTAGAGGCTGTTCAGTAATGGACAGATGATGCTGATGCGACATTGAAAATGGATGAAGATATAACAACTTGAGGAACTTTTAAAGAATTTTTTCATAATATAAAATCAATAGTATTTGGGGTAAATTTGTACCAAAAGCATCCAATTAACACATATTTATTGCCAGCTGTTATCGCTCTTGTCTATTCGTAGATGTCAATCATATAAGCCCACGCTGGCGTGTTGATATTTTACTAAACAAAATGTGCCAATTTTGGTAGCTCCGTGACCTGGAGGCCGAGTTGGAGGCTGAACAGCGCAGAGGCCGTGAGGCACACACCAGTCTGCGCAAGGTTGAGCGTCAGTACAAGGAACTGATCACCCAATCCGAGGACGACCATCGCCAGCTCGCTGAAATCTCCGGTCTTAATGATCAATTGACCCAGAGAATCAGGACCTACAAGAGACAGATCGAGGAGGCTGTAAGTGTACCAAGATGATTCTCCTTTCGTCTATCTTACATTGTATCATAAGTTGGCGTCTTAAAGTCGTGAAAGATGTGGCGTTGGGTCATTTCAAGTCTGGTTTGCTTTAAGGCAAACAATACTTCATACGCCGGAAAAAATGAAAATGATTCGGTATAACGTTTGCTAGATGTTAAAAAGTGAATTCGTTGAGGTTCTTATAACACGTTTAGCTTTTTCTAGACCCATGAGAACTAGTTTCCTTTTAGTCATCAGCATTAGTACGACATAAGATATTGTTTACATAAGGTGATATAGAAATAAAAAAAGAGTACTAGATGGGATAAATTTACTAAGTAGCCATTATTCTTTCCATTTTGAACATCATAGAGGGTACAATGCCTAAATCTAATTGATGCTAACAGGCAAATGTCTTAGTATATCCAGACAAGATTTTATGTGTCAGTAAATCATTAAAAAAAGGCTGCCGTCGGAAACAACTCTTACCCGTGTCCAGAAATTATATATACATGCCGATTTCTTTTGGCTCTTTCTCACCAGTATTGAGAATTTATAAAGAGAAATCGTGAGAAGGCAGTTTAACATTTTAAGAAACATTAGAAGAGAGACGTGAATTGCACATTTTCTTACTCCTTTATTCGTAGTTTTGAGTCAGAACACCTGCGCAGGATATCTCTATCTTTCATTGCGTGACTGCTGTCTTTCATGTCATGAGCTTCTATTGCGATCATAGTGCATAAACACTCTAAGATTTTCGTCACCACCTGAACATTCGTTTCCAGTGAAAAAAAAGCATTATAAAACGACACATTTCATCTTAAAACGTGCAGCCATGGAAGCTTTTGTGCCGCTTTCAGGACGTTTTGAATTGATTGACCTGGTTACGCGCCTTTTTATTTTAAATTTTCTCTTTTCATGCTTATTTATCAATCCAAAACAGTTGTAAATGTCATTATGTTTTTACTGCCTCGTTTAATTGTGGTATCAATAGTGGACTTTCTTTTAACCATTTCACATTTTGGTATGTACGATGAAGTTTATCTAAATAACGAAGCAACTTTTGATGTATGTAGCTTTAGTCTTCTTTAGGCTTTATCAGTACGGACAGTGCGCGAGATTGTTCATAACCTATGCTTTCTGGCCAGGAATGTGAGAAACATAATCCTTCGGTATGCACGTGGTGTTCGGTAGGAAAACTCCACTCCCGTGTCTGACACAAAATTCTTATCTAATGATGGAATATTCTTCTCGTACCCCCGTATTTATATGAATGATTCTTTTAGTCGTTTTCATACAACATGTATAACTTTCGATTACGCGAGCTAATGTTTCTCTTGCAGGAGGAAGTCGCCAACATTACCATGAACAAATACCGCAAAGCTCAGACTTTGGTGGAAGAGGCCGAACACAGAGCGGACATGGCTGAAAAGAATTTGTCTTCCGTTCGTAGAACGAGATCAATGTCAGTTTCTAAAGAAGTCGTCAAAATTTTGAGGGTATAAAAATAGGTATGTTAACTTCGATTTTTATTTGAGTTTCCATAGACTTCACAGGGATACTATAAATAGATACTTTAACTTTGATTTCTATTTGGAAGTCCATTAAACAAAGACTTCATTGAAAGTATTTTTTCAGTGTTCTTATTCAAAGCAGACAACCAATTCTGATGTACTGAGAAACAGCTTCAGTTCGTAACTATGGAAACTAATTCCCATTCCATTTAGTTAGCTGTCTGAGATTAAAGAAGCATTCACTTGCAGAGATAAAATCGTATGTAAAGATTAAACATGGCAATACTGTCTTTTATAGAATTAAAAACAAAATGAAACTTTTTTTTCACTCAAGTACACCCGAGTCAAGGCAGTCCCATTTGGTAATTTGCCAATACATTAAACTTGTGATGAATAGTGCTGGTTCAGCTCCTACATCGGCTCAACCAAGTCTCGTTTAACCAGTACCAAGTCTCGTTTAACCAGATTTTTGTTTAGATCTGTTAGATCTACGTCATACGTAGGTCTGGTTATAATAAGTTTTTATCCCGTAGCACCGGAATGAGTCTTTCCTTAAAAATGGAAAAGCTATTTTATTAGCTGTTTAAGATGAGTTGGTGTTTTATGTCATTCTGCTGATAAGAATATTTCACATAGATCAAAACTTGAGCAATTTCATTGGCTTATTGGGACACACCTTTTACTTCAGTAGTGATGTTAAATTTTTATCTTTTCAAGTTTTACTTTTATTCAAAAATATTTTGATTTGAATGATTGCTAAAATTATCTTTATAACAATTTAGCAACAAGGAGAAGACTTCTACAAAATATGCTGAATTCCTGTAACATATCTCTTTTTTTACTGTGATAAAATGAGTTGATTTTGAATATAATAAAGCAAGTTCTTTTGGACAATATCATTTTTCGAGATCGGCAGTAATTTGAATTTACTTATTTTTCTTCTAATTAAACATTTTGTGCATTAAAAATAAATTGTACAAATGTGAACTAACCTTCCTTACTTTCAGCTGCAATGTTGATCAGGAGGAAAAGACGATAGTTTTTCGACCGTGTCTGTATTTTTTCATGAATGGATATATGTAAACAAATATTTATAAATTTCGCACTGCTAACAATTTTATATTAATATGCATCTCGACAAATTTAAAAGTTTTATTATTTCAATTATTGAAGATGACCTCTCCTGTGACCTTTGAAATTAGAGTGATTCCTGGTTCGAACCCCGGTCGAGTCATGCCAAAGACTTATAAAAATGGTAATAACATCTGCCTCACTTGGCGTTCAGTACTAAGAGGTTAGTCTTAGTACTGGTCGGCCTGGTGTCAGGATAATGTGA
>QKMX01349419.1:1457-18451 GCA_003401595.1 Venustaconcha ellipsiformis
TTTTTTTTGTTATTTTGTACGAGCCTAAACACATAATACTGCTAATTTAATCATTTCTTTTCAGTCTCGAAGATACGACTCCAGAACAACAATATTCTCTCCTGAGGGTAAATAATATTTTGGTACCATTAGTGTCAGTGAGCTGTAAATGTTGAAAATGACATTGAAAGGAATGTTGTTTTGTTTGTGTGTATGTGTGTACTTAATCAGTTTGTAGCTTTTTGCATCTTTAGTGTTGTTTCAGTTGATTCATTTAATATTTAGTAGAATACAGTGATATTATGTGTTATGTTTGTGAGAGCTAATGTGATGGTACTGCATCCAGTGTCTTGCTTCCATAAGACAATGCTTATTGTTGCTTTTTGAGAAGGTGAGCCTGGAAGCATCAAATACAGACTGCTGAAGTTGGAATGGTATTTAGAGTACTGAATGTCTTGAGGCATAAAACAAATTTTTGGTTTCTTTAAGAAAAGAATGACTACTTTTAAAAAAACCTTTAATAGTACCATATATACTCACATGTAAGCTTATTTGTGTATAAGCCGATCCCCCAAACTCAACAGGTGTAAACGCTAAAACGTGTATGACCCACATATAAGCTGACCCACAACTCCAAAACATCATAAGATGCACGCTGTATGTTCTAAACACATTTATTTAGGCCAACTTATATTAACAAAAAGTACATGTATACTTGTCTCAAGTTTGGCATGTATAATTATTAAAAAGAAATGGTATAATCTTGTTTGAAAAGTAATTTATTTAACTTTCTGGGGTTTTTATTGTTTCTGCCTAATTTAGATTTGTGTATAATTTGATCAAACAATGACAAGAATTGAACATTAGCGCTTTGCTGTAGCACTATCTCCCCCCTTTGACTCAATTATTACTTGTTTGCATTATTACATTGGACATTTTATATCAGTGCACGAGTAATTACATTTTTATTATGCCTTGAAATTGTAAATATCTAACTCATTAAAATTTGATCCCAGTATGACAACACAATGAACAACAATAAAGATTGATTCAACACTTACAGTTATGTCTACTGAACGTATTTCATAATGTTGCCTCGGTATATACACTGTAGATTTAAACATGCACTGAACAAAGTATATTCCGCAGAATAAAGTACATTTCTTGGAGTCGAATCATGGGGACCACTGCACTTAACTTTGATAATATTTCCAAAATACAATAATGAAGTTTTAGAAATTATTCATTATGCTAATAATGTAAATCCAAGTTGTAGTTTGCTTTGATGTAAGCAATCTTATACAATACCTGTCAACTCTCACGCTGGGAGAAAAAAAATCACGAATTTTGGGGTCACTCCACACCTATCTCTCGATTTCACAGAATCTCCAAATTTTTGCAGAGACCTCCTAATTATTACAATATGTCTTTGATTTCATTTCTCCTAAAAAAGAAGAGTTCTTCAAAAATGGATTTATCATATGCAATCCATGGAAGCCATGTTTTGTTATATCACCTGTGAATATTGTCGTGATGAAATAATTACTTTGCTAGAAAGAATCCACTTCTTCACTAAATAGGATGTTAAGTTTAAACGTTCATGTAAATGTGATTTTTTTCGTCAACAACAGTACAAAACTCAGAAAATAAACCAGAACAAAAACTAAACCACAACAATAAAATTGTCGGCAATTAATTTCAATCCCAATTATGATCATCTTGAATGCTGTAGCTCCATATTCTGTAGCTCCATTCCCACCAAAAGAAATTACACGTGTGGACACCTGGCATTTTTGTACCATATATACAAATGTTAATTACCATTGTTAAATTAAAAGAAGGAATGAAAATACATACCATGCAGTATATGTGTCCTCAAAAAACTAATTCAGAATACATGTTTTATAGTGAACAATATTAAATGTCTTACAAGTTGGCAATAAGGGAATAAGGTCAGATATACAACGAGGGGAAAATAGTTTCCAGAAGTATGTGTCTTGCTTGTTTATTTAAGACTAAACTTTAGCTGTTGTGAAGTTGGGCCACAGCTGACCAGAATATGAAAATATGGAATGTCCTGGGAGAAAATAAGGCGCGTAACAGGGAGCAACCACGCGTCCTTTGAGAATTTCTACCATATTATACCTGGAAGATGGATCAGTATTTAGTGAGAACAAGGCTTTAACAATGCCATGAAAAAACTCCCGATTTTAGGTCCCAATCTCAATTTTTTTAATCAGTCTCCCTACTTGGTTTTTGAAACGTTGATGGGTAAACCTTACACCCCGTTTTACAAGACTACGGTAATCATGCTAATATCATGGCATGAAAGGCAGTTACATATCAATGTACTGGTAAAGTTGCCAGCCAAAATTCTCTCTTAATACAAGCCATTTTCGGGTCTTAATGATTAACTGCCCTGTATTGCTGTCGGGAAACGAAAGACAAATGCACCAACTATCAACAAAGGAGATGCTGAAATTTCAAGCTTTAAATTGTGTTGAAAGTTAATTGTTCAGCCAACACACAAAACTAACACAGACTGATGATGATCTTAGTTAATCCATAATGAAACTTTTAAAATGTAAGTTATGCTGGTTATGTGCCTTGTACAATTAAATTACCTCAGTTTGTAGGATCGCTTATATCACTGAAAATGAGTAACTCGTGAGCGCATGACTTAATGTAAATGAAACGGCTTTTAAGGACAAATGTTATCTGGAAGAATGCAATTTGGTCGAAACAATGAATAAAGCAAAATCTGCATCTAATATGTTTTGGAATAAATATGGATTTAAGTGACGCTTTGCACTGTGTAAGTACTGTACATTATAGTTCAGCCTGGTCTCCCAGGTAAACTCAACCGGCCCGCAAATTATAAAGTGTATATTTACCTTTATTTAATTTCGTGTTGGAGATATCTGTAAATATGCATTTTAATGTCACTTAGTTTAACACCATGCTTCTTCCAACACGTATATCATGGATCCCATTTAAGTGGCACAGTTTTGTTTTCTCATTGATACTTAATTTATTTCATGGCTTTATTTATCCTTATTTTGCTTCTTGGCTAAACAGAACCAGTTACTTTGAAATCATTCAGTACCCAGTTTTTTTTTTCTGCATAGTATTATGATAACCTTGACGGAATATACCGGAATATAATTATGGTTCCCATATTTATAAAACAGCTGTTTGTTTTGGCATATATGACACAACCATGGAGCACTTCTTCCTAA
Source organism: Venustaconcha ellipsiformis (assembly GCA_003401595.1). Lineage (NCBI taxonomy): Eukaryota > Metazoa > Mollusca > Bivalvia > Unionida > Unionidae > Venustaconcha > Venustaconcha ellipsiformis. Next base: position 4,676 of record QKMX01349419.1, read on the forward strand.
ATGTGCTTTATTTTTTTAACACTTGGATGATATCAAAATACTGTTGAAATAATAAAAAGTACAATGTTTCAAAGGGTTTTAATCCATAAAGTGTGATTTAGTTTTGTAGTACATGCTCCCCCAGTGAAGAAGTGAAAATTGCACTCTGCTTTTAAATTGTCTTGATACTGTATGTACTGTAATAATAAACCGTATTTGAAAATGATTGTTGAAGTCTGAACTTATGAACCATAAACTCACATGAAGATAAAGTTATAAATTATCTTTGTATGTCATCTGTATTTGTTTTTTTTAAATACAAAAAGTTGAAATATGTCCTAAAACAACACTGTTTTTTAGTGGCTCAAACATTTACATATCAAGGTTGCGAAAATCTTAGGTGTAAAATATGTGTTATGATTCTAGGTCTTAAACTTTTATGTAACAGAAAGAAGCACAGCGAATTAGTTTAGTAAAATCATCAAATAATTTATTTCTATAAATGTGAAAATTTAAGAGACACTGTTTTGTGAATTATATTATAAATGTTGTATGAAGTATGTAATGTTCCCAATGAACACTAATAGTCTTGAATGTCCTGATGTCTTTCAGCGAGTTCTCAATGATCCCAAAGTAGTGATTTAGTCCCAAACTCAGTGAGCACATTGTAATTCTAATGAATAATTTAATAATTCTTTCAAATTATATTTGAACACAGCTATAACTAATTCTACAGGAATTAATAATTATTTACCAAACTTTTTTATTTTGAAATACCTACCTGACCTACAAAGCAATAAAATTCATGATGGAAAATTTCATTAACTCTTGAGCTCAGATTCTAATAAGCATTTTGTTTACTACTCAACACCAGGACAAAAGCCAGGTGATAAACCCTGTTCACAGCCCTCTATCACAATCAAGTCAGGTACAAAAAAATTCTGCCCTCAGTCTTGAACAGAAATTACACAATATTAATTAAATATATATAATAGTGAGCAGTTAATAAACATTCAGTGAAGGAACAACACATTTAAGTTTATACCCCTAAAAGTAGAAATATTCATAGAACTATACAATTGGGGGAGGGGGGTATTTAATCTAGTTTATTGCCTATTCAGGTTTTACTTGCTTAGAATATTAAGTACCATGTCTCTGCTGAAAAATTGTGTGCTGAAGCATGGGGATGATTTCAAATAGTCAGTGACCCAATAAATTAATCTTAGATTTATGCATTAAACCCATGGTCATAGGTGTAAAAATAAGAAATAAAATTCATCAGGTGTGACATGCTTGAATTTTCTCAAGCAGTTATTATCAGTCAATTCCACCCCTTTGTCAGTCAATTCCAGCTATTGTCAGTTCCATCCCAATTATGCTCTGGTATGTATACATCTTTATGACCAAATGCAATAAATTCTGATCTAAAAATAGCTCCTAATTAAATAGTTGTTGGGCTTGGTATTTTCTATTTCTCCATTTAATTTTGAAATATCACTGAATTTGAGGTTGACCTGCGTGAGGTCTGTTTTTCTGCAGCCAATATATAGATATGACTTATTATCATTTTTGGTCTCGTAATGACTGTTTGGTACTTCCAGTAACACTTCCCAACTCCAATAATTTCATCTACTTAAACGTTTTCAAAATTACTGTTGCAATGATCAGCTAGTAACTGCTGAATCATTTAAAAATGAATCCAGTTACCAGTCTGGAATTTGGAGTTTTCAGGTGTCACATAGATTTGTAAAATTTCTTTGCTAAATGCATTTTTAAACTGTGACAGAATGCCTAATGTACCAATCAGTTTTTGTTGAACAACCATTTATGTCAGGCTGTAATACTTAAATGTGTAAAGATTTGCCTACCTGAAAAATGGCTTATGCTGCAGCATTAGCTGTTGGACCCATACCGATGGCATGTTGTATGCCACAACAATCACTTTAAAGGTTAATGTTATAAGAATACTTTGATTAAATGTCAGAATTTATTACTATGATAAAAGAGAAATTATTCTCTAAAATCAGTAAATGAAAGCTACATACTGATGTATTTTACTTTTGACAGGGAGACTGTACCAGGTGGAATATGCCATGGAGGCCATTGGCCATGCAGGGACCTGTTTAGGTATCTTGGCATCTGATGGGGTTATTTTGGCAGCAGAAAGGAGGAATATTAACAAGCTGCTAGATGAAGTATCCTACTCAGAGAAAATCTACAAACTTGACGAGTAAGTTAATTGAGTAATCCATGAATAGTCCTCATTTATGTTGTGCATAAAACACATTCAAATTAAATTTTCAAAATGGTTTATAACTCTTGAATTTTGGTACAGGCAAAAAAGGTTTTGACTGATGCATTAATTTGTCATTACAATAATAGCAAGTAGCCCAGTAACTACAGATGTTACTATATATGCGCATTATTCCATGTAGACTTGGTTGCTATGCAAAACGGCTGTTTATGTATCACTCCCAATATTGATTTGCAATTCCGTTTTCAGTTACAATTTATTTCTGTTATCTTCATTGCTGTTATTTTTTCCAATAGTCCCCAGCTTTGTTTGATGACTTCTTTTTGACAACAGGAACATCTATGATTAAGGCACTCAAAGTTAATAACAAAATTTGTCAACTCATTTCTCTATTCACCAGGGAAAAAATGAGAATGAGAGAAAAATAAAGTCCAATTTTGCTTCCTTTTGTGGCAATGCATTGTCTTTGATACTGTGCACTATGTACAAACTTGTGTATTGGGATAGCTGAATGACTATTATGTAAGGCGTCGATCATTCTTGAATGCATAGCTACAAAGTTACAAAGATAGATTCCTCTGAAGAATTAAAAAAGGGATGGACATACACTGAAAATACAATTTAAGGGAAGCTGCAGCCAGTACCTGCAGATAAGGAGCAAACAAATGGTCTTGGTGACTTTTAAACTTCCCAGGAGTCTCCAGACAATGCTGATAAACTTACCTGGAGTCTCTGGGTAACACTGACAAACGCCCCAGGTGTCTGTGGATAACAGCAAACATACACTATTTTCACACTGATGAATTCAAGTGCTGACCATTTGGCTCATACATGTAGATGTAGTTGTGTATTTATATCTGTTTGACAGCTGACACAAGACAATGCAGTTCATAGTTTTGTTTTGTAAATGGTTTTGGGGGAGGGGGAATAATCTGGAATGGAAAAATCTGAGGCATGCAAATTCTGACATGTGACATGCTGATGCCCTACTTTTTGCCCAGGAAATTGATTCTGTTGGAGGAACACCAACATCATTATTTAAAAATTGTTGTTTAAAGTACCTGTGGTTGAAATGAGCTATAAAAGAAACCTGTAATTAAAATTTAAATCCATGAATTACATGTACAAAGTTTGCTTTTTACTTTAATGAAATGAATTCTCATTATTGAGTTATTTCTGAAAAGTTTTTTGTATACACTAGTTGACAAGGTATAATGACTGAAAAGTTGAGAGTATTTTCCACAGTAATGAACAGAAGAAATTTGTATATGTCTGCATAATTACTTTCAGTATAAATTAAAAGACAATGATATTGAGTTTTTCACATTATTGATATAGTTTTATAATATATAAAATATGCACATCCTGTCTTGTTTGCAGTGACATGGCATGCAGTGTTGCTGGTATTACATCAGATGCAAATGTTCTAACAAATGAACTACGGCTTATAGCTCAGAGGTAAGTAGTTCTTGGAATGGAATAAAGTCATTGTGGAAATGAAAGGTGAAGAGTTGAAAGAAGGGTTATGCTTTAATATTTTGCCCATTTGGTCAAGTGGGTGGTGACATGCAGTCAGAGACTGAAACTTAAAATTTATGCTATTAGAAGTTCTTAAAAGAAACATTTTTTGATTCTTGCTAATGTTTGCCCTTATGTCAAGGCTAGTATTCCACAATGGTTGAAATTTCAGTCATCATTGATTGTTTGCCATTATTGGATGATAATAAGTTATAATCAGTCAGACAAAATAGTTTTGCATTGTGATCTCAATCATTGGATGTTGAAAACTCTAATTTGATTCTTTATTGTTTTGCACAGGATTTGTGGTTCTGTTTTTTTTTTTTTTTTGCTGTATGCTATTGTTTTAAAGTATTGTTTATTTTCAATTTTAGTCATGCATGTTGCAAAGCAAAGCAAGACCTAGGATCATTTTTGGATGGCATTGTTGATAATTGTACCAGTGTTGGTGATGTTTGTACCAGTTTTTGTTGATTGTATCAGTGTTAGTGATGATTGTACCACTGTTGGTGATGATTGTACCAGTGTTGGTAATGTTTGTACCAGTTTTGTTGATGATTGTACCAGTGTTGGTGATGTTTGTACCAGTGCTTGGTGATTATTGTACCAGTTTTGGTGATGTTTGTACCAGTGTTGGTGATTATTGTGCCATGTTTGTTGATGATTGTATCAGTGTTATTGATGTTTGTATCAGTGTTGTTGATGTATGTATCAGTGTTGGTGATGTTTGCACCAGTTTTGTTGATGATTGTCTTCTGACCCATTGGCAGTTGGGCAGAATGATTTTTTCTTACATATAAGACTTGTAGGCAAGGCGTAAGGTTATGTTCGTTATTACTTAACACACGAATCTAGAAGCACATACACATCATGAGAGACCTAGCAAAGCCAAAGCTACAAGGAATATATGTCACTTGAAGTTGGAACGGTTTTTTTGCTTCCAAGGAAAGGATACTGCATCTATATTTCCAGCTGTTTCTCTCTTTCTCTTATGACCGAGTGCTGTCTTTACATAATAGTTACACATTGTCATTGTCACACATTGAGTACTTGCACATGGAAACAGACGCTATACTTAATTTTAGGTGCAAGTCACTTCTGCTCATATAAATCTTTTATATGTGTAATTTTCTTACTAACAGGTGCATGTTAATGAGTTTGTTATCCAAGGCTTTCATAGCGTCTGGGTGTTATTTGAGTGTAATTACTTTTACAAGCGGTCTCTGGGCCTTTTTTCCATACAAGTATTGCCTCATAATGGATTTTGTTGCACCTACTGGGTGTATTTCAGTAACAGTGGCTTTATTCCATTCTTTGTGAAGGTTGTTTGTCTGTACTGTTAATACTGTTACATCTGTATTTATACCGTTCTATTCGGACAAGTAAAGTTCAGCACTCAATGCATGGTTCATTCAGTCACCTCCTGCACATGCATGTTTATATGGGTGACCCTTGAGTCCTGTTTATCAGCATGACTTTATATCATGTTGATCAAACACTTAGTCATGCACACATATTGCCCATGTCTTCATAGTTTGGAAGAACCCCATATATATGTATAATTCCATTTTTTTTATGTCAAGGTGAGTTCTTTTACCATGGTATTTTTAGCCTTGGAACACCATGCTTCAATGATTCTAMYTGTATGGGCCATCCTTGACCTCCCTACAGGTAAGTATGGTAGTTGAAATCGTCTTATAGTAATTTTTTTCAGGTAACCATTATTTATATAGCTCTGCACCCACAAACAGATTGTATTGTCACACTGTATGCAACATAATATGTGCAGACACACAGGTTTGTAAACAGGTGATAATGTCATAATAGTTTATGGATATGCTTCCTTACCTTATTAGGCATTAATTTCTGGGTCACCATCTTAATGAATTAGCCCAGCATGGACATTGCATTCCAGAACAGGTGCAGGGCTACTTTCATCAGTCATACTACATTTTGTTTTACAGATTAGAACTATGGGCAAAGCACAAAGAACAGCTCAGACCAAAGGCATCAATAGTGCTGATTTATTCTGCAGTGTGAACTTTTATGGAAACAATTGGCATAATTCAGCTTACCATTTGACCACAATTTGCAAGACATTGACACACTTGGAGACAACTCCGGCACCCAAGTCACCACCACAGGCCTTGTCATTTTTGGAACTCCCACTTACCTTGCCTCCTTGGGGTCTGACATGATTCCTCCTACAGAATGGGACAGAGCTAACAAACAGCCAGGTTCCCTCTCATTTAGCAGACATACGGACAGGTTACACCAACTGATGATCCTAATGAAAACTTCCTCACTCTGATGGCCTATTTCTGTTGTGACTGGCCAAGGCCATATAATAGGGATCACGAAGGGCCAGTCGTCAATATTATGGGTTCAATCATTCAGAACCTGAGTTTGCAGTACGTCGAACAGGACTTTTACAGACATGTGTAAAGACCAGTCTAACTCGTACCGCTTCATGGTACTCATTTGGCATGATGCTATGAGTAGATCCTCATGCCTAAATAGATGTCACCTCTCAGTTTCATTACACTCTGCCAGGAGAAAAGCTGTTTTACTCAGAGACCTTCTTGAAAATCATGGTTTCTATTTCAGGGAGTTTTACTTGTATAGTGAATGATAAACTGATTCACTCTTTGCCAGTAAGTCTTAATGTGTTACATGGACTGTAGCCCTATCCACAAAACCGGATCATGTTGATCGTTCCACCAGTTTCATCAATTCTATCTTACACAAGGGAACGGGAAGTTTCTGCCTTTTGACCTCACGTTTCCACTCCTGGAGCTATATCCAATTCCAGCTCCATCAGCATAACACTAGTGCTTTAGCACTGTTGATCTTACAATGAACGGATGATTCTTAGTTATGTTCGCAGTCTTCACAGAGTTATGGACTTTCTTTATCATCAGTTTGTCGGTGGTTCTACATTTACACTCCCACCAGCTAATCATTCAGTTCCCCAGCATTGACAGTGATCTTGCCCCGTTGGGAATTACATAACCAAACTCCATATGCATGGATCAGATGGCCTTTGTTTACACTTCAGATTTAATGCACAATATTGTTAACATCATTTGCTGTGGGACTTTTTTTTTTCACACCTTAACTTAAAACTCCAGGCAGAACGTCTACGGCATGCAAGAGTCAGTATCAAACTAAGAAACAACTTTGGCCCTCTACCACTCTACTTAATGTCCTGATGAATGAGAACGATAGCAAGCCATCAAGGAGACATGTTTACCTCCCTCTGCAACCACATTGTCAATACACGGATAATACGGGGATTCAACATAAGGACCCAAGGGTCATTCATATTACATGAACCTCTGAAAGCCATTCTATCTTAACTCCACCAATTAAATACCATGTGGATTGATGGTTCTGTCCTTCGTTTGACGCCTTTTCTTGATTCCATCGGCAAACATCTCTCTGGTCATTGGCCAAAACACCCTCAATCATTTTTTCATGCTGCTTGGTTCCCTCCAGGTACCCTACAACATATTTTGAACAATATTCACAAGGAAGACTTTGCCTTCACTCTGGGCTAAATGGAACATACCTTCATGTCTTTTCATAGGTTCACAGAACGTTCATGAGAATTGCATACAACTACATATTTCAATTCAGACCACCCCGTTTTGAGGCTTCTTGTTGGCCCTAGGGTCTTCTCTCATCTTACGAATTGAGTAATGGTGCATGCCTGGACCATTTCTATGGCAGTGAGCTCTAACCAGCCATGATGACCCTTGTTACCAGTCTGGACTTCTCATTAAGAAGAAAAACATCCGACCTAGTAGCATCTCAACGATTCACTCACTTAGGTATGGACTTTAGAACACAGGCACCATACTTTCTCTCCCTCAAGATCAGGCGTTGAAGCACTTTTCTTTCGATGAATTCTGTCCACATGGGATTGCTCAACGTGGCAGTGGACATCATGGTCCTCAGTTGCCTTCTACTGTTTTGCTATTGTTTTTGTTATCACAAATTAGCCAACTGGACCATCCTCTAAACATCTGCACCATTCAAGGCACCATCGGCAAAGCTTGGAGCAGCCTAACTTGGCTCATGATCGGTATGGATCTATGCGTCCACCCACTCAAGATTACAGCTGTACCAATGCAAGTATGAAAAATGGGAGCCCACCCACTACCATCATTTTGGGACACCACTGGTGCATGATCTTCCCCAAAACGGCATCAACATATCAATAGAGGATAGACAGTGTGAAAGTTTTTTATTTTTATAAGGGGCATCATTGTGACTTTTTCAACAACAAAGATTACCTGTAGACTGCAATGTTGGTTTATCTCCAGCAGCAAGGAGGATCCCAATCCCCAGACCTTTGCATCATAATGTGGGACTTTTCGCAAACAAGGAGGAACTTAATCCTACAGTGGTGATTATCTTCAATAACATGGATCCCAGTCACCAGGTCTTTGCATCATGGTGTGTGACTTGTTGATGTGGTGTTGTCATCAACAAGAATTTCAAGTTTGCTATATCCTAGGACTAATCAATTTACTGATTGTGCCTTTTTCACAGAATAATCAATTAGTACAGGAGGAATGATCTTGCCATCCCTCAGTTCTCTTACACATCTGTTCCCAATGAGATTGAACATTGGTAGGCCTGTTTGCGACAGTAGGGATTGGCAAACAACATTCTTTGTCTCTCACATCTCAGACTTAACAACTTGGGCAGTGGAAGCCTTGTTGATTAGACCAACCTTAACTCGTACACCAACCACCAATACCTCTAACTCCAAGTGATACAGCAAACAAGGGAATTGGCCTGTGACCTCATTTCATATCTTTCCTGTGGGAGAAGTTGTGGGTCAACGACCTCACCGATCTGGCATCAGAAACCCAACAGAAGATGTTACATCTTCCTTCATCTTTTAAAATAACCAACACAGCTTTTGTTCATCCCTACCTGGAGCTCCTGGACTAGTACATCTGGATCATATCAAACAGGCTCTCCCACACAAACAATTCTAACAACCAGTAGTGGAGAGCATGTCTCAGGCACAACGGCCCTCCACTTCAAAGCATATCAAGGCAAATGGCACTTTACACCCACTGGTCTGGAACAAACATATTTTACCTCGAGAAATCGATACAACAGATAGCTAATTTTGTGAAGATATTGGACAAAACAAGTTAGAGTATACACAGCATAACATTAATCCTCTGCCTCAAGGGGAACCTATCTTGGGTATTACCTGTGCTGAACAAGAACCCATTTGAATCAATTGCTACAAGCCCTGCTTCCTCATGGCCTTAGCAGGCAAAATTAGTGAAATGCATGCTGTCCTCAGACCCCAATTACCTGCAGCTTCGACAAGATGGGTCAGTCTTTTTTATGATGGCATCCTCTTTCATTACCAAGAATCATCGCCCTTCCATGGGTAACCAGTATTTTCTCATGAAACCAGTCTCATCTGGACACTTAAAACTGAAGGCCAATTACAAGAGCTCGTCGGATCTTAGAAGTGGTAACTTAATCGAAACAGAACCGGTGTGTAGAGTGAGATCACACCTTTCGGTCTCTTAAATCAGGTCAGAATGATATATCAGCTCAGAATATCTCAGTCTGGATCAAGTGGGTTATTTGCTTAGCATACAGGAAAATAACCCCAGTTCAGAGAACTTTTTACGCAATTCAGCTCATGAGGTTAGAGCAGTTGCCACCAGTCTAACATTTGAACACAACTGTTCTCCAATCCTCATTTTCTAGCTTTTATCTCCGAGATTTGTCTTCCTCACCCCTCCACCTGTCATAGTATCATGAATGATTTGGTATTGTTCTATGGCACAACAGCACAAGTAGGTTATTTAGTGTCAATGCAGTTGTAATAAGGAGCTTGCTGAAGGATACACCATGGTAATGATGATAGTAAGATATAAACCCACACCATTCAGTCCAGAACATAAACTGTTGAGCCACCACAGTTCCTGTTTTTTTTATTAGCTTCTTATGATAAGCTGGAGGCAGCATTTGGCCTTCGTCAGTTGAATTTTTATATGACATTCTTTTATTAATTTTTTTGAGCAAGATTTCCTTTTAATTAAGGATATGTTACTAGGATATACACCATATATTATATTTTATTTATATTTTATTTTATTTAATATTTATATGATTACCTTGGCAACCAAGGGACAGGGTGCAACCCCTCCTGGGTTCATACAGATATTGAAAGTGACAGACCATAATTGTTCTGTATGTTTTCATGAGGCAGCCACTTTTCTTTTCAAACGGTTTTGTTTCCTTGTCCCTTTGTTCCATACTGGCTGATGTAGTCATCCATGAAGAATTGATAGAAAATATCAGTTTCACCCAGCAAAAACTGTTGATTTTTCCTAAATGTTATTCTTATGTCCTCGCCATTTAAGTCAAACAGCTGATGAAAGTCATTTTAGGAAATAATTTGCAGTGTTTATTCTAATGAAGACATGAGCCTTGAAAGGTCATTACTGATAATATGGTAAAATCCATCTTGCATGGGTAATTGTTTCAATGAATCACTTGTTGAGATATTTGGCCCACAGGGTGGGATCAAGAACACAATATGTAGCTGTTAGAATATATTTATTCTGTTTCTTTTTTCAAACTATTTTTAATTTTTCTTTCAATTTCAAAGACTATACCTAAAACTTAAGACCATTTTAAGTCATGCAACTGAGCTATGTATGTTGTTTCACTACTAGTCTGACACTTTGTGTGTGTGTGTACCCATAAGGTAAAATGTTTGTTGACTGATTCCTCAGTCCTCAAGGGTGAGGATTGCTATTAAAGAAAGCATATACAGACATTTCTGTATGATACTTGGGGGGGAGGCCAAAAGTGAGAGCATATTTTTTTTTTAATACAGTCACTCTAGTCTACATGCAGAAAGCAGTACAATGAAATGAACGCTAAATAAAAAAAACATGAACATATTCCATGAATGGATTTGAAAATCTATTTTTTTTCAGGATGCTTCTAGAATGCTCTTTTGTCAGGAGTGATTAGTAGAACCCTAAGAAATCAACAAATGTGTAATTTTTTTTTTTAGTAGTCAAAACACTTAAAAATTAGTGCTTTCATTTTCATTGCAGGTACTTGTTGCAGTATCAAGAACCCATCCCTTGTGAGCAGTTAGTCAGCACACTCTGTGATATCAAACAAGCTTATACACAGTTTGGAGGTAATGTCATATGTTTCTTGTCCAGAGTATAATGGTCAACACATCTGTATCCAGAGAGTAATTTTATACCCTTGCCATGTTCAGGGGAATATCTGTCCATCACAACACATCTGTATCCAGATAGTAATTTTATACCCGTGCCATGTTCAGGGCAATATCTGTCCATCACACACATCTGTATCCAGAGGGTAATTTTATACCCTTGCCATTTTCAGGGGCATATCTGTCCATTATATCACATCTGTATCACAGCTGTTGTGAATTTTGTTTCCACAATAACATGAGAAGACCCAAAAGTTAATGCAGTGAAACCTAATTTGATATGGTGATTTCTTTTAAGAAGATAAAAAGCAAGTTCAGTTGCCTCCCATTTCTGTCAGAATTTGAGTTAGTTAATGGTCTTTAAGACATTTTTAGTTTTGCTGATGTATTATGAATTTGGTTTCTGTGCAGTAACTTTTGATGGATTGCATGAATCAAAATAAATTTAGCAAGAGGCTTTATATTGACAAAAAAAAATCCATGTTGAGTTTGGTATATTTATGTGAAATTTGGAGTCCTGGCTCTTTTTGGACTTGGAAGCTTGCCTTTGCTTCATAAATTGTGTTCTTTTATGTTACCTAGTCATAACACACTGTGTTCCCACTCCTTATAGATCCAGCCTTCCTAAGCTGAAAGTAACATTCTCTGTACCATTTGACTTGTTTTAGCAACAAAGTAACATTCTCTGTACCATTTGACTTGTTTTAGCAACAAATGTGCTAAAAGGTCATCATCTTACAGAGACGGAAGTCAGACAAGAGTAGTCTCCTCATGGAGAGAAGGATTGGCACCAAAATCCTGTCAGTCACCAATGACTACCTCTGTTCATTCCTGATCAGCATGCAGGAGGCCTCACCAATACATTTGTGTGCTTTTTTTACCAGTATAAGCAATGCTTGAGAGTTTTGTCACCATTTATCAGTTGACTTGCTAAATTTGGGACAAACATCATTACAGATGAATAATTTGCGCTCAGATTTGATAACTTTATTGTATGGTAAGTCAGCTTACTTAATTTTTTTGCCCTATCATTTAAAGTATTTACAGTTTGTCTCAGTTCACCACCTTTTTCATATGTTATATCAAGTAAATGATCATTTTAAACTAGTGTTTCTCACCTGTTGCTTTTGCATAGCTGGATCTTTTCAGGATAGAAAATACAGAGAATGCATCCTTCTATATGGTAAGATGGAAAATTCTAGAATACTAGATTACTCTTGTTCCAACCCAGAGATACATTTTCCTTGTGCACTTCCTTCTTTCTGTTTTCAGTCACAGACACTATTGGCTGATTTATTTACATTGAAGAAGAATTACTTTTGCTTGGTGTGTTAATATGGCGATTTTACTTATTCTTTATGTGCATCATCTTAATTGTGTGGAGTTATCCTTGATCAAGATAATTTTGCTTAAATTGAATTTGCTCAGAGTTATTCAGTTCTGGTCATGTTATGATTCTATCTTGCATTTTAATATTTCTCCCCTATAGGGTGTTACAATACTAATTTTGTTATGAACTATTTCTAGCTTGGATAAGTATTTAGTTAAAATGGCCTTATCCTTATGTAATATTGTTGTTGGACACATTTGGATTCATTGTATGTTTCATTTATGAATCATCCTCCTCATATCCTTTATTGTGCACTGTGCTATTTTTATATTGAGAAAAGCAGGTCACACACCACTATTTCCATTAATTGTATGTTTGGTTATCAAACACCTTTTCATTCTCAGAATTAGTTTCCACTAGTTTAACTTGATATCTATGTTTTTTAGCAATTTGGTGCTTCCAGTCAATATTCAACAACTTTTAATGAATGCCAGACACTGGATACAGTACCACCACATTAGCTCAAACAAACAACACACAATATGTCACTGTATTGTACTAAATATTAACTGGATCACAGAAACAACACTTAAAGATAAGATGCAAAAAGCTACAAACTGTTTAAATACAAACATACACACAAACAAAACAACATTCAATGTAATCTTCACTGACACAAATGGTACCAAAATATTATTTATCCTCAGGAGAGAATATTGTTGTTCTGGAGTTATATCTTTTAGACAGAAAAGAAAAGATTCAATTAGTTGTCACATTATAAATAAACAGGACATTTACTTCTCAGATTTGAAGTTTATGTGAACTTAAAAAGCAAGATTTTTGGGAAATGCTATGTCTCACCTGCAAGCTCATCACTGTATCCAAAACTCTTGCAAAGTCACTAGAGCAATAGATTATTGTAACAGAGTATCTAAGGTAATTGATAACCATCTCATGTGTTGAAGTTCTGTTACTAGATATTGAGCTATGTGACCAAATTACACCATTCCCTTGATAACTCGAACCATGATAGCTCACAAATCTGTTTATAACAAGGGGTAAGGCATGGATCCCATTATTTTTAATAGATAATATCAAAATAATTGGTCTCAATTTCCTAAACATGAAGAAAATTACAACCAAAACTGCTAATTAAAACCTGATATATCACTTCATCAGTTGTTGAAAATTTTGGATATAGTCCTACCCATTTATATCGACATGCTCGGCCCAAGGAAATATTGTCGACATAGGCGGATGTCGAGATAAGTGTTGGAGGGGTCGGAAAAAAGAAACAAGTTACACTCAGACAGAGGTGAGATGGCAGTGATCCGTAACCATGAGTGCTTTAGACCACTCTGCCACTGTACATGAAGGACAAAACCAGTGTGAAAGACACACTTGTATACTGACAAATTACATTTTGGTTACCTTCGTGTAATAAAATCC